>SKCR01051702.1:0-302973 GCA_019454045.1 Zanthoxylum bungeanum
CACGCGAAAAGTCTAAGCAATGGCAGGTTGTAAATAGCTGGAAATCACTGCCACATTCTCGTACTCTTACATATGACCGTTACCCGAACCTCTATACGTGGCAGCCTCTGCAGTTGCCCAGAAAAGCGGTAAACCAAACGGCTCCATTTGTTGTAGCTTTATCCTGTCAACATCATACCAGCCGTTGGATCAGAATGTCCCAATGCCGACAAACTATCTGACCACACCCACTCGTTAATACTAACCATGGTCAAAAGCCAAAAACCGCTATTACCCCCAACATTTCACATAATTTACAACCCTCCCTCGTTCCTACATTCTATAAATTCTGCCCTCGAGACTCGTTAGGTTTGCCAAACTAGCAAGCCTCGGGGGCCCTTAGGGGAAATCAAAACCTAAAGTCTTCTATTTCTCTCTCTTCTAATTTTTCTTAAAAAGATTTTGCGATTCTTTTTACAAATGGCAACGTCATCATCGAGAAAAACAAGCGGTCCAGTTTTGCGATCGCTATCGCCGTCCGGTAGATTTCACACAGCAAATCCAATATCCTCATCATCATCAGCTTTTGCTTCTTCAACAAGCTCCAGTTTCTCTTCTCCACCTTCTGCCTTTTTCAACCGCCATAGTAACCACCACAGATCTGCATCTCCGACACGTGTCAATTTGTACACGTCAGCATCTGCTGCTGCTGCTCCTTCATTTCGTTTCTCAATCGACAGATCTATATCTCCTAATAGATCGATTTCCGTTACGAAGCAAAACAATCACGTCTCGTTTCAGAAAAAGACGTGTATGTGTTCGCCTACGACGCATCCAGGCTCGTTCCGGTGCAGTCTACATAAGAACAGCCGAGTCAACAGCCACAGTAACGGAACGGCGTCGTATCAATCGAACAGCTTGAATATGAGGAGGTCCGCCATGACGAACTCTCTGGTGAGAATCGGTGGCGTCGAAGGAGAGTGGATGAAGAGATCGTTGAGAGATTTAATTCGTCCTTCGTCGCATCACCAAAGACGACGCGCCGCGTTTCAGCCGAGGGCGAGTCGACTCTGTATCATGTCGAAAGCTGAGGATCCTTAGTTTTTGTTCACAGGTTGGTTGGTTTTTGCTTTAGTTCCAAAAACAGAGTCGACCTGGACGAGTTGGCGCGATGACCTCGGTGAGATTTGCACCGATGCTGTAGCTGAGTCAACGAAGAAGTGTTGTTTGGCGACATTGAAATTCGAAACCCTAGATAATTTTTTTTTGGGACATAGATTGAGGAGCTTGTGCTTTTGTACAAATTTGCAATGGAAGGAGATCATATTCGGACATTAATTTTTTTTTTATTCACAATTTTAACAAAAAAAATAACTTCATAATAATTAAATTAATAACCATAATTGGGGATTATTATTATTATTATTTAAAAATCAATTCATAATTTGCAAAGAGACTCCATTTGAAGAGTGACGTTCGATACGTCTGTTGTGCTTGCAGTGTTAGGACGTGCGTTGTGTTCGCCGCCGTTAACGTCATCGGTTTATCGTCCGCCATGGCCGTTAGGTTTATTGCCGTTATCTTTTCCGAGAGTTACGCAGTCTTTGGTACCAGGTATATATTCTTCATTCGTTGTTATTATTTATTATTTTGTTTAAATTGATAATATGTGGGTGTTATTTCGTGTTTTGCATTGCAGGTATTATGAATCATGATACAAGCGTCATGACGTTTAATACGGACTTCTATTTAGACCTTGAATGCAATTGGGATCTATTTATGATTCATGAATTTTGAAGTTGGACTTGGGGGAAAGTTTGATGGACACAGATTGATAGAAAGATTAAATGGAAATTAAAATAACTCATAAAATATCGAGATTAAAATTATTTGATTTTCATTTAATTTCTATATCACACTTTTGGCTTTGGCAAAATGAGGGGCCATTATGGATTGGACCATGATGGTGGAGGGAAACTATTTTGAGAATTGAGTTGAGACACTATTTCAAAGGAGGACCTTATAATTTAATATTGACCTTTGGCAAGATGAGGGGCCATTAAGTGGAAGGAAAACTATTTTGAGAATTGAGTTGAGACTATTTCAAAGGAGGACCTTATAATTTAATATTGACCTTTGGCAAAATGAGGGGCCATTAAGAAGGTGGAAGGAAACTATTTTGAGAATTGAGTTGAGACTATTTCAAAGGACCTTATAATTTTAATTAACTATTTCAAATCTGGAGTGATGAGTAACATGAAAATTACATGATTTGAGGACAGAGTCTCAAGAAAGAAGGCGGGGGGAAGTATATATAAACAAAAGAAAAATGAAATGATACAAATAAATTACACAGATGTAATCATCGATATTATTAAATCAAAAATAATATTATGTGGCATAGTAAAGCCGTGAAATAGAGAGGAGTTGATGGGGGTGTTGTTTGTATAATTTTCTGCCCGAGAAAAACGTGTAAGGTTCAAATCTCTTGAGATAAAGTCCCAGCAATGAGTGTTTGATTAAGTGAATAAGCCTCCAAGGGGCACAAGCACACAAATTACAGTCCTAAAAATTATGAAACTACGAAATAAAAAATAATAAGATGCTCGTTTGAGTCTTCATTTGATCGGGGGTTGTTTCTTCACATGAGTGAGCCTTTTATAGTGGAATTTGTAAACTGCTCGGACGGTTTCAGTCCGTAACTCCCCTGCAACTGCCGAGTCACGTCCCCAACCGTTGAGTTGCGCGCCATAACTGCCTGATCGTGGAGGGAAATGTCTAACTGCTGTAATCGTGGGATTAACTGCAGCATGTGTTCGATCGTCCTGAGTCTTTTGTCGTTCTAATCGCTGTTTCGGTCGTCCTAAGTCCTTTTGTCGTTCTAATTGTTGGGCGATCTCCATGACTGCTCTCTTCTTCCTCGTCCTAGGTTCGAATCGTCATGTGGAGTGATACATGTCTTTCCCGCTTGCTTTCGTCCATGTCGTTCTAGGGCGATTTTCTTTTGTCAACAATTGTCCCCCAAATTCACTTTGATTGAGTTGGAAGTGAAATCGAGGTGAATTTCTTGATGTAGGTAGAATTCAGGGTGGTAGACGTCGGCCTACAAGTCCTCGCCCTATTGTTTGTTGAGCCGCCCTTTACGTTTTCCATGCGAGCCCATCACTTCTTTAATAAATGCGCGACCTTACAATTTTTTCCTATGTTACCCGCTCTTTCTTCTCGTTCGGGGAGACCATTGCACTAATTGAGGACTGGCCCAATAGGCATTCCTTCTCGCCCTCGGCTGACTATTCAGTACATGTAATCTGCGAAACCGGGGGGCGCAGTACCTTCCCACAGAGGAACTCGGTCAGCCGCTGCCAACGGACGTAATCCATCCACAACATTACATTCCATTCCACACCTCAACTCGTGTGGATGGCCGTTGGCTAACCTTCTTACATTCCATTCCACAACTCATTAAGGAAAGGCTTTTGTTTCCGACAATCCCTTTTCCATACAGATCTTTTCTTTTTCCGGCTCTGCTCTGCTCCTTCCGATCCTTCCCCCCTCCATCCATTCTGCTATTGAACTATTCACCAATCTACGGTCTATACCTCCCACTATCGTCTTACTGTGGAAGTCGCTTTTCGTCGGTTCCTCACAGACGACGCCAACTGTTGACGGCTGATTTTCGTCTCAGTGGACAAAATGAGAATGCCATTCCCGGGATAAATCCTTCCTCAATAGTGAATTTGTTTTGTTATGGGAGACTAAGTCAAGAACTGACTCGGCCGATCTGTTTTTTAGTAGAGTCGGCGTATGGCCGAGTAGTTGAAAGAGGTTACAGTTGTTATTTTTCTATTGTTTACAAGCTGCTATTCGAAGCATCCTCTTTAACATGAGACTACCATCCCCTTTATATACTTTCAAAACATGATATTGTTCTCATTTGCAATGCTTCCCATGTGCTACCTGACCGATTGACGGGTTCTCTGCCCTAAGCCTGACCTTGCCGAAAGTAAGCCTGCAGTCTGATGGTTCTGTCACCTCAATTCTGCTTTCTCATCTGCTACACGCAACAATAATGATGACAGTCTGGACGGTGCTTCCGGGGGATGACTCGTGTTGACACATGTAAAGGAAAATCATAGATTTTAGGTTTATGTCGGTTGCCAAATGATCGGCCAGATAACCTGCTGAGCTTCCCAAAATCACTTTCTTGAAATTCATGGCGGAGTAGGACTCATATTCTACCTGAAGAAAAACGTGTAAGGTTCAAATCTCCTGAGACAAAGTCCCAGCAATGGGTGTTTGATTAAGTGAATAAGCCTCCAAGGGGCACAAGCACACAAATTACAGTCCTAAAAATTATAAAACTACGAAATAAAAAATAATAAGATGCTCGTTTGAGTCTTCATTTGATCGGGGGTTGTTTCTTCACATGAGTGAGCCTTTTATAGTGGAATTTGTAAACTGCTCGGACGGTTTCAGTCCGTAACTCCCTTGCAACTGCCGAGTCACGTCCCCAACCGTTGAGTTGCACGCCATAACTGCCTGATCGTGGAGGGAAATATCTAACTGCTGTAATCGTGGGATTAACTGCAGCATGTGTTCGATCGTCCTGAGTCTTTTGTCGTTCTAATCGTTGTTTCTGTCGTCCTAAGTTCTTTTGTCGTTCTAATTGTTGGGCGATCTCCATGACTGCTCTCTTCTTCCTCGTCCTAAGTTCGAATCGTCCTATGGAGTGATACATGTCTTTCCCGCTTGCTTTCGTCCATGTCGTTCTAGGGCGATTTTTTTTGTCAACAGGTGTAAAAGAGTCGCATTCTATTCTTGACTTACTTAAAATATAGGGAATATCACAGAGAAAAAGAATCACATTCTACTCTAGCTAACAGAATGGATTCCATGTGGATGAGCGAGTCGTGGATATCATATGGAGTATGTCATGACATATTCCGTTTTGAGTCAATTTTACTTGGAGGTGATTATTCGTGTAAAAAATAAGTAAATATGGATATTATCCCTTTAAGGGTCGGTTTGGTTCAACGGAGGGGAGGGGAGGGGAGATTTTAATGGAGGGGATGGGAGGTGAGGGGAGGGGAGGGGAGGAAATGTATTTTAATTAAATGTGTTTGGTTCAAATGAGGGGAGGGGAGAGGATGTGAGAGTTTTTAATTAGATATATATTTTGTTCAAGAAATGAGGGAAGAAATTTTAAAACTAATTTACTATTTTATCCTTATAGCATTTATAAATAAAATTAAAACAATATAGGCTTATATCATCTTAAAATTAAACAAAGAATAAAATTAAAATTAAAAGTTCTACATAATACATGTTATTAAAAATAAAATTAAAACAAATATAAGAGAAGAGAATAAGAAGAATTGAATGGTGAAACAAATATAAGAGGGATTTGTAATTAGGACAATTTTGGATTTTAATGTATATGTAGGGATAATTTAGTCAATGTATTTAAAATTTTAATTGCTCATTTTCTCTCCCCTCCAAAACCCCCCCACTTTTGGAGGGGAGTTAAAATTGGCTTATGAGAGATTTTGCTCCCCTCCCCTCCCCTCCAAAAATTGAACCAAACAAACATAATTTAAAATAATCTCTCACCTCCCCTCCAAAACCCCCAAACCAAACACACTCTAAATGACACATTTACATGATTAGTAAATATATATGTTTCACATAATTAAGGCACAAATACACGATTACATAAAATAAAACGAATAATCAAGTCGAAAATATGTCATAAATAGGTAATCATCGATTAGACGAATATTATTTTCGTTATAAATAGATAGATATATTGATATGGTATAATATAAATACGACATAATTAATAAATTTGTTGATGAGATAAAATATAATTGTTAATGGTATCAATTTTTTCAACCTAAATACGAAAAATCCGTATCTTGACTTGTATTACTACTTCTAGTATTACTTCGGATAGATTATAAATTTAAAACTGATTTACTAGTTGACTAGAAGGAGATTTCCGTCTTCTCAATCATTTGAAAAGTTTAAATAAGAACGTTTTTGGCTTTATTTTATTTTATTTTTTATATCATCAATGTTAAAAAAAAAAAAAAAATGCAGTGACAAAACTTAGGCAAGCCGCAGACAATTTCGTTGTCCATGGAACAAGATTGCAAGTGACAAATGAGCGGGAAATAATCCAAACACATTACCCTCGTGAAAGATTTAAATAACAACATTAAGGATGTTGAAAATGGATTTTTTTTTTTTTGGAATAGTTGGAAATCCCGCCGTCAAATCACTCATTTCAGGTTTAAGTAGAGTAGGTAAAACCCCCGACTATCTCATGCTCTTACAAGAAACGTACTTCATGTATTCAAATCCAGCCTCAGGACCTCAAGATGTGATCTTGAACTCTACACCACCAAGTCACGCCATCCATTTGAGGACAAAAATGAAAATGAGAATGGATAAAATTCACACATTTAGTCATTTAGGTGTTGGGAATGAGAGTCTCATCTCCACTACTTTCATGAGATTGAGATTTACATTCTCATTATTGATGATGAATTTTAATCTTACTCCTAAAGTATTTAGTTAATAATTAATTAATTAATAATTAATTTATAAATAATAAATAAATTTATTAATAATTAATCAATAATTAATAAATGATAAAATAATAATTTAATTAAAGAATACATTAATATTTTAATAATTTAATACATTAATAATTAATATATAATAAGTAATAAATTAATATATAATTTTAAATAAATTAATAACTAATTTATAAATGGTAAATAAAATTTATTAATAATTAATCAATATTTAATATTTTAATAAAATAATAATTTAATTAAAGAATAAATTAATATTAAGTAATTTAATACATTAATAATTAATATATAATAAGTAATAAATTAATATATAATTTTAATTAAGAGTATTTTTGTAATTTGCTAACAATTTATTTCGATTATTTGATAAAATAAATACATTAATAATAATATTACTTTATTCCAATTGTAATTTCCCAAAGTAAATAAATAATTTATTTTGATTTCGATCCACCATTTTTATTACAATCTATTTCAATTTCATCATATTCCGATTATGAGTATATCATAATAATATGCTCACCACAGAGATGGAATCTTAAAATACTACAGCCTTTTTTTGTTTTATGTTTGAACCTTTCGTGTAAGCGACAAACAAATTCATGACTCATGGGGTAGTGGACCAACGGATTTGATGAATATGGGGGCCGGATTGGGTGGATAAGGATGAAAGTATTAGTCGGTTGGATCGGATCAAGATAAGATATAACTTCCAAAATGGGAAACTAGTTTTGGGTTTGGAAGGACTTACAATTACCGTTATAGCAAAGAGCCTAAATGAAGTGGTCTCTGATTGATTTTCTCCATTTCAATAAAATTACCAACCCCTTATTTTGAAATGAGCCGATCTTTGATTCATTCTGAATTAATAAATCATTTGGGATATAAATTCTTGAAAGTAATATTCAGATAGATTCAACCCTCAATTATGAACAATTTTTTTTTTTTGAAATCGTTGGAAATCCCACCGTCAAACCACCCCTTCCGGGCTCAAACGGAACAAGTAAAACCATCAACTGTCTCAGGCTCTTACAAGAAACACATTCCGTAGATTTGAACCAAGAACCTCAAGGTGAGATGCTACACCACCAAGTCATGCCCCTTGAGAACATGTAAATTCAAGTTGTGTTGCCTAATCCGCTGATAACCATAATAAAAATAATTTGAATTTATTTTCATTTGAAAACTTCTTGTTTATTTAATAATTTAAATTTACTTTCATTTTATTTTATAAAACACTTGTATCTCCAGCATCAGCATATGCATATACATATCAAAATACTGCAGCATTCTTTTTCATTTTTTTTTTTTAAATTGAGGTTCACAGTCACTTTATACCATATAGGCTAAATAAAATTAGGTAAGTGCATTCAGCATTTACTTGTACACATAAGCGGGCTTAAGCAAAGTTAAAGCCTCCATCCAAAACTCCAGATGTAGAGGCAGGCTGATCGCCGACACTTTCATCTGATGGCAGCACGACCCATGTATCGCCAGGTTCATTAGGTTCAATTACATATACTCCTCCGTTTGTTAGTCCCACTGCAAACTGAGTTGGTTTCTTCGGGTTTGCAGTTATAGCATTCGGATACACATGGAGACTGTTGCAGTAACAGAAATGTTAAAAGATTTGAGTCATGGCTAAACACAACAACATATATGATCAATGGAATTGATTTTCACCGAATATTTTAATCAGACAACATCATAATGATTTGCACCAAGTACCTAGTAGTAGTAGTAGGAGGAAGGTAAGCTGTGGATAATATCTGGCAATGTACGTCAAGATTTGAAGCATCAAATATTGACACTGTTCCATCTACAAAGGTGGTGAACACCATCTGGCAATCGCATGAGAATGTTGCTTGGGAGATTGGCGCATAACTTATTGGAAACCACTGTAAGTACCAAACACACGATATTTTTGGTTAAAGCCCTCAAACAAGACCATCCATGCACCCTCATACGAAAACTACAAAGACAGGAAGTTCACAACAGACCTGCTTCTGACAATTTAGGTACTTGGCATCATATATTGCTAGATGAGTCTCATGTACAAGAAGGAAACGAGTCTGGTCCTGATGAAACTGGATGTGTGTATCAGATGGTGCTAGTGTCATTACCCCATCAGGACTCTGCAAGGATCTGCATCTTTGTATTTCCCATCCATCAACATCCCACACAATAATCTGCACAAGGAAATGAAAACATAAGTGGAAAATGAAATTCTCAATCACCAATGAATATACAAAAATTTCACACGTAAGATGTATAATTGGGGTCAAGTGTGTATACATGACGGAATATCAAGGACTAACCTGGGCATCTGCTCCAGATGAAACAAGTATATTTAGAGCATCAGAGAAGGCAAGGCCAGTGACTCTTTTAGAGTGACCCACAAGCCTGCTTATGACCTGTGCCAATGAATTTAATGAGAAACATTAACTAGGATTCTCTGAAAGATGGGCATTTTGAAGCGCGTAAAATGTAGGTGGAAGATATACCTCAGAAGACCGGGCATTATATATTATTATTCTGGAATCATCCATGCCAATGGCAATTACATTGTTATCTCGGGGGCTGAAGGAAAGACTAGTAGCTGCAGGTGATGGAGGCATAATGCTCACTATTGTCTATGCATACCCACCAATGTCGTAGAACAGTCAGTTAGACTCAAAAATAATTGTTAACATCGACATGAGAACATCTTGATTTTTAAAATTTTAACCAGTGAAACAATCAAGTAGAAAATAAGCAAACCACCTGTTTTCAAGCACTTTTATAAGCTTATGATAGGAAAGATTGCACATGTTTTCATCTTATGCACATTTAGAAAGGAAAAAAAAAATTGAGAATATGATAATAGTTCAGTTTCTGTGACTAAAGCTTTAAATATATGATGTGCGAATCAACATTACAAACTTTTGAATGGTTGTTGTAATTCGTGTAATTCTTGAGCTTACCTTAAAATTCATCACATTGTACAAGGAAATCATCCCTCCTGATGCTGAAAAGAGATATGAATCATTCTTGGACAAAGCAAAACAAGGCAAAGCCTCTTGAGAATTGCTGCCTGTAGAGTCATTTACCATTGAGCTGTTCCTTGGTTGATGCAAGCGAGGAGGAACCTTGGTAGTTGCCTATATTTAACAGATTTTCACGATGACAATAAGAACCACAGTTCAAATCAAAACTTTCAACAGTATGAAACTCAAATTGATGAAAGGACTTGTCTGACTCCCTTTCACCTTGGCACTTAAAGTCAGCTCATTCTTTGGCCATCTCCACATTAGATGAACGCCATTTGATGCTAATGCCAAAATGGATTGACCTCCACTGTTGTATGTGAGTCTTGATATCTGCAGTTGCAAGAAAGGAAGATAGTGAGAAACTCTGATTTCATTTACTTCAACCTGAAACCAGATTACCTATATGTTTTAGGTGGTTTGGTATCGTCAGGCCTTTGCTACTTAAAGTTCCTCAATGTTTGTGGGTTTGATAACTCCATTCTTTACATATTTAAAAGTTCAGAAGAAATGTTACTGAACTACAAATAAGGTTCTACTCATGGATAGCTGATTAGAGAAACATGGATCAGTTAACTAGACTATAAAGAATCTCTGTGGTCAGTACAGTGACGAGGGTACTTGTATATTAGCGTGCAACAAGAAAATCAAGCTAAAAAACTTCAAGGAAGCGTACAACAGTTGCGAAAGCAAATTTCTAGTATGTCATTTACTCTTTCTTTTACTAGCATGTATGGGTATTCTGTAGCTGCACCATTCTATTGCATTGTAAGTGGCTCTGTTAAAATGCAGATTTATAAAGCCCGATAAATATATCACTGAAGAAATAATAAAAATAAATAAAAAGATAATAAATGAAAATGAAGATGCACTAATATGGGAATTCTTAACCTTGTTTACTCTCACTGTAGAGGGGAGCAGCAATGACTGGCACTCCGAAGGTCTAGCAATTAAGGGCTTCTCATTCTCAACCTCTGATTTGCTTTCAGCTTCTACAAAAATATCTGTTTTCACATCCGTCAAGTTCTTTTGATCCTCACTCTACAGCAGACCAATGTATCATGAATAGTAATTCAGAAACAGTATCTCTGAGACATTAGTTCGACTTAAGTTTGCAAAAGATGGAAAGACATGAGTTCCGACTGAACTCTTGCAACGTGCCAGGAGATTTAGAAACATGAAACAGAAAATTTGTTTCATGTTTAACTGACTCACCACTGGAACACTTCCATCGGCAACTGCAGCATCAGTTACAGTTGAAATAGGATTGATTGAAAGCTGCAAGAAATAGATTGCATCAGGAAGACAAAAAAAAATTCAATTTAAAACAACAAGATAAGGTTTAATATGCTAACCTTACTCATATTATCAGAGAGGACTCCAGAGGCATTAACAAAATTACTTTCAGATGTTTCCAATATCTTTATTCTGTTTTCATTTGCAATGACAGCCAACAGCGTACCATTCTTGTTGAAGAGAATGTATGGGTTTGCCTTCGAAACAGAAAAGGTTAGAAATATGCATCTAAAGGCAGCTTTTTAATTCTTGTGGAATGCATAACAGATATTAAATTAAAATTTCCTCTTGAACTATAATATAGAAGAATTAACTCATCAAATATTTGTGTGTGTGTGTGTTGTTCACACTGAAGTGCCTAAACAATAACAACTTACTGGTAATCCTCCACCAGCACCAATGGTTGTCAAGAGCTCAACCTTGTCCGCATCCCAAATTTTAATGACATGATCATCACCAGCAGCCAAAATCTGGTTCTTGGTTGTATCAAAATGCAGTACAGACACAGAATTATTCTGCAACTGCAATCCATGGTAGGTTCTTTTTATAGCACCTTCACTTTCATTCCATTCTACAAGGAACGACTCTCCATCTTTAGAAGTCCCACATGAAAAGAGCCTGAAAGGTTTTTAATTATACTGGTGACATTCTAATTCCCACAAAATATAAATAGATCAAATTATGAAAGTTCAGGTTGAGTTATAGAAACCTTCGGCCATTAGCACTGTAAGTCATCCTCGTGCAGCCAAGACCAGGAGCATCATAATTAACTCTGGCACCTAAATTGTCATATAACCATGCTTTTATCTTTCCATCCACTGATGTTGAAAAGATAAACTATGACACAAAAGAATACATGAACTTATGTTACATAAAATATAAAAATCAACCAATCATGAAAATCACCACAATCAGTAATGAGTATAATAAAGAGAATGCCGTTACATGAATGTTTTCCTTAGCATGAGGGCAGACAGAATATACAGGAGCATCATGACCTTCAAAGGTATACGTTTTGGTTCCAGTAACCGCATCCCACACCTTAACACAATCACGAGTAAACACAATGTCACTTTCTCTAAGACTTGAAAAATTATTATTCAATGTCAAAGGTAAATACAACCTTAATTGTCTCGTTTTTTCCTTTAAAAAATCTTGATGTGATATATTATAAATTTGACAGATAAAGGAGTACAAGAAAGAGCAGCCCATAGGCAAATAAAATGGTAAGATACAAAACGAAATTGTGGAACCCCCGGTAGTTGAAGAGAGAGCATAACCTTAATTGTCTTGTCATCACCACAAGTTATAACCGAAATTTGCTTACAAGGGAGGGAGAATGCAAGATCATTTACGCCACCAATGTGAGCATCGATCTAAATAGAAGAAAAAAATCAATATTGGTTGTTGAATAGCAAACTCAAAAGCTGTATTACGTATAGTTTAGGCATTAAAGCTACCTCCCGTAGCTGCCGGGCATGACTACCACCATGGTAAGAATACAATTGGACAATATGTTTTGAATATGCTACCCCTGTTCAAAAGAATAACAACGAAAATCAATCAAATTACTAGCTAAATTTTCCACTGCAGTGATCCCAATGTTATTGTACTTGCCTAACAAAGAACCATCTGGACTCCAAATGACGCGATTGACAGAAACCACTGGATCTCTAACCAGTGCTGTCTGCATATATTTACAATTGATTAGATTTCAAGAAATTCAACTACACTCTTGGCAGGATGTTACATGGTTTTGGTTAGGAGGGGACAAACCTTGAACAACATCGAGCATGCTCCAATATCCCAAACCCTAAAATTTCTGGCAAACAACTTTTTCCCAGAATTAACATCCCACAACCCTATGTCCCCCACATTGGTTCCAACTGAAGAATTACACAAGCAACATTGTTGAGTGAACATGTTAAGATAAAAATGTTAAATAATCACCATAAACTAAACAAATTTGTATGGGTAGACCTAGAAGAAATGTATGCTGAACAGGATGAAAATCCAGGCTAACTGGAGATGACCCCTCAACAAATGTCCGTGCAACCGTCTTGGGAAAATCAGCGAGGCTGGTTTCTTCAAAAGACTGGAACATTTCGTTCTTAAAAGTGTTCTTGGGCGAGTAATCAGGAATGTTTCTGACACTTACACCGGGATAATTAACAGTTGATGTTGCCTACACATACAACTGAAAAATCATGACTAACAAAAAAAATTGTCTTTTAATTGTGGGACGTTGCAAAAAAGTCAACCCAGCATTACCTCATCAAAAATCCCAACAGGCCTTTTCTCAGAAATAATATCAGAATCCTCCAGGTCATCTGCAGTTGCAGCTACAGATGAAAACACAATTGCAAAAGATGAGCTTTAACCATAGACCTTGATGTAAAAAAAAAATTAAATTAAAACCATTACCTATGTTTGGATCAGTGAGAGACAAAGCTCCAGTGGACACTTCAGAATCAGTTAGCATAGATGAGCTAAAATTGCAACTGGCAAGGGTAGGTGTGGCTTGAGAAGGCTACAAAAATTTTTATTAAATAAGTTGACGAAATATAAAATGAACATGCTTGGTCAAGACCTGTATCAGAACCAAGAGTTCAGCAGCTTACCATTGCATTACTCTCAGCTACCTGGCCTGACAAATCTGATTCTTTCAGTTGACAAACATGGTCCACGAAAAGGGTATTTATATCAGGATTTGGCAGAGGACTTGTGCAACGCACATGCTGCCAGTTCAGGCTGTCAAAAAGCTTTTATTCAGTTCTGTCTTAATGCCCGATAAGTGTCTCTAAATAATAAAACAATCCAAGATGCCAAAGTTACAGTAATTAAATTTACAGAATCATTTCCATCTAATACAATTCAATTTTTTTTAAAAGCAAAAAAAGTAACAACAGATGTGAAGTCCAGAGACAAAAAACCAAAGTTTTTTACCTTTGGTTAATAAGACGTCGTAGCCTATGACTTTTAATGCTAGGAAATTTCAATTTTCCCTGTAAAAGGGGGTTCGCCTCAATTATTTGTTTGAGTTCAAGCATCATAATTTTCCTTGCAGACACTGCATCTCTGTAGTACTTTGAGAGCAAGTCGTGTTCTCTGTCAAACACACAAAAAAAAAAAAAAAAAAAAAAAAAGAGCTAATCTTATTGTTTTACTGTTAGGAAATCTGAAACTAAGGAACTGGTGTAAACTTGATACCTTATATTATCTAATGTCAAAAGCTGAGCCAGTTCCTTAAAGAGCTCATCATTACCAGGAGCAAAAACTTTTAAATCCTTCTTCAGAATATCTAAAGCCTTTGCATGGTCATGACTGTAAAAATTACCAACCATTCACAAAAAGAGAAAAACAAGGCTAGTAATTCTGCACGAGAATGATAATTTGAGATTTATAAAAGAAAAAAGAAATAGTAAAAGGACTCATTTACCTGTCCACTGCCTCAAAGAAATTCTGCTTCCTGATCTCAAAATAGATCTTGGTTGAGTACCTATTGTCATCCACCTTTATGAAACTAGAAAGATACCTCTCAGCGTCTTCCCAATTCCCATCAAGTACCATGTCCTCGAAAAACTTCATGTCAAAGTAAAATCCACTTTCACGCTCAAGCCTATGTATAAAATCATGATTAATCAAACATATAATGAACGTGAATGAACGATTAAATCTGGTAAAATCAACTTGAGAATGGGAGAGAGACAAACATGTGAGCACTTTCTTTAAAACCTTCCTCATCGAGGAACTGTAAGATTAAGAAAACAAGATCTTTACTGAGCTTAGACATCTCCACTGCAGTCCTTTCTTGTCTCCAAAATCTATAAATGAGACCAAATTAGAATTTGATTAACGAAATAACCTACAACATAAACTACACATGAAGCCAAATATAACTTTGTGGCTCGGATGGTCAAGTAAATCATTTCTTTTTTCTTTCTCAAAGAGTAACAGAACACACTGAAATCCCAATTTTCATTTCTCGCCCTCTCAATTTTTTCATGAAAGGTGCTTTAGTATCTGCTGTTATCTTCAAAATACTTAAAATTTAGGGGCAAATTTGGGGTTTTGGAAAAAAAATCCTTTCTTTTCCCTCATTTTCTCAGTAACCAAAAAATACACACATAATTTTCTCAGAAAATTATCACTTTCTCGTTTCCTCAATTTTCTCGGCAACCAAACAAAGGGTTAAGGCTTTGATCCATCAAAAAAGAGTCATAAACAAACAAATAAATGCCACAAAACAACAAAATTACATAGCTGTTTCAACAATGCAGACAAAAACAAGACACCGTGAAGATAATCATACCGATCAAGCAAGAATCATGAGAAAGCAGCTACCATAATTTCACAATTTGAGTAATTAATTATAAAAATTAAAAAAAAAAAAGTAACGAATTTTAAGTTTAAGGAAAAGATATAAAAATAAAAATAAAACTTGATTTTGGCGGAGGAAGAAACCTGTAGTTACAGCTTAAGTTAGCATCGATGAAATGAAACCAAAAATTAAACAAGAAATAAAAAAAAATAATAATAATAATAATAAATGTAAAGTAAGAAAAGCTCACCTTAAAGATAGAGATTTTTTTAATGATTTTTTTGAGCGGTGTTTCTCTCTCTTGTATGTATCTGACTGACTTGCTTGGCTTTACTTTCTCTCTCTTACCTCTGTGGCTAAATCGCACTGAGACTTTGAGTAACGTGACGACTGACGTGAATCGCGGGGGCTGACTTAGGTGTACGAGATAATACCTCTCTCTGCTTATCATCTTGGGTATAAGTACGTGTTCTTATATTCAAGAACAATGAGCGGGCCCACTTCGCTTGTGCTTATCCCCCAAATAAAATTTCCGATCCCTTTCATTTTCGCAGAGCGCGCCATGGAGGGGAAAAAAAAAGTAGTATTAGGTGATTCATATAATAATAATTTAATAATATATTGTTATGTTAAATAATAAAAAAATAATTAAATTAATTATAATTTTATTTATCATAACCTATATATATTATATAATTATTATTTTCTGATATCATATCACTTATAAATGAGAATCGACACACAAGTTCATGTGTGTCCTATAATTTAATTTAAAATAAAGACTTTGAATTTAAATAAAATTTATTTTTAAGTGTATAATATGATTTTTATATTTGTTATCGTTTATCATGGCTAGCCCACACAAGTGGTTGGTTAGGGCACCAAGATTTAGTCTGCCATAAATTAAATAAAAATTAAATTTTATTTAGATACATATGGTAGGATTTTATATGATCTGACTAAAAATCAAGATTATGATCCTAAACCTAAGAAAATTTAATACTTATTATAACAAAGAAATTAAAATGTATTTTTTTTATCGATACGAGTTATATATTTTAAAAACTCGTTTAGAACTCATTAAAACTTAGGACCACTCATATCATTTATTAAGAGGGCTCAAATTTCGAAACTCATCCAACGAATCCTAAACTATAAGATAATTCAAGATCATTCCTATTCATTTGCATTTTTTAATATTACCTAATTATCAAAATATAATTATATCAGGACGAAATTAAGATGCCATTAAAACAGATGGAATCAAATCTGTCACCACATAATTTAACATACATATTCTCTCATACAGGCGCGCCTTAGTTATATTTTGAAACTCTTGTCATTTATAATATTATTATAAAAAATTTAGAATTCTTGACCATTAATTATTTTTAAAAAAGCTGGACTATAAGCTGCCTGCAAGACTCACACATTCTACACAGGAACTTAAACCTCAACAAAAATTATGAAAATGTAACATATCCTTTCTTAATATTTTCTTTTAGGCAAAAATGCAAAATGACCCTCTAACTTTCACGTTTTTTCATTTAAGTCCTCTAACTTTCAGTTTTGTCAATTCAATCCTCTAACTTTCAATTTTTATCAATTCAGTCCTCCGTTACAAATCCATTATTGCTGCCAAAACGACACTGTTTAACGGATGACTGAATTGACAAAAATTGAAAGTTAGATGACTGAATTGACAAAACTGAAAGTTAGAGGACTCAAATGAAAAAAACGTGAAAGTTAGAGAATTGAAAGTTAGAGGGTCAGTTTTGCATTTTTGCCTAATTTAATTTAGGCCATATTAAATTAGTTTTATTTTTCTTATTTTTTTTTAAATAGTAAAAGAAAAAGAAAATAGACTACAACTGTTAAGAAAATTAATAAATATAATTTTAATGATAACAATAAAAAATTATATTCCAACAATTACATTTCAAAATATAATTTTAGAGATTACATTTCAAAGATAAGTGATGTATTTTTTAATTTTAAATATTTGATTTGACAATGTAATTTATAAATATAATTTTGACAATGTAATTTATAAATATAATTTTAATGTAATTGAACAGTAATCTCTAATGCCTCACGGAAATATTGAAGATAATGCTTGTCTAGGATCGACCTTCATCATATCATTATTTCTTGAATGAATACGAAATTTTTTTTTTTAAAAAATGAATGAGTTGTTACTTAGCTCACTAATTACTTGTCTAAATTGTTGGAATCTGTTTTCAATTTATATTATTATTAGTAGTAATATAATATTAAATTAGTTTTCTTAACAGTTGTAGCATATTTTCTTTTTCTTTTACTATTTAAAAAAATAAGAAAAATAAAACTAATTTAATATGGCCTAAATTAAATTAGGCAAAAATGCAAAATTGACCCTCTAACTTTCACGTTTTTTCATTTCAGTCATCTAAATTTCAGTTTTGTCAATCTAGTCCTCTAACTTTCACATTTTTTTCATTTCAGTCCTCTAACTTTCAGTTTTATCAATTCAGTCCTCTAACTTTCAATTTTTGGCAATTCAGTCCTCCGTTAAACGGTGTCGTTTTGGCAGCAGTAACGGCAGCAGTAACAGATTTGTAACGGAGGACTGAATTGACAAAAATTGAAAGTTAGAGGACTAATTGACAAAACTGAAAGTTAGAAAACTGAAATGAAAAAACGTGAAAGTTAGAGAGTCAGTTTTGTATTTTTGCCTTTCTTTTATCATAAATATGGGGTAAAATAGTATTACTACAAAGTGAATTTGATCATGAGGATTTTGCTTAATTTTAAAATATTATGGGATTTCGTTTATTTTCACCAAACATCATAAATGTTTTACTATTTTTCCTATAAAGGGGTTTTGGAATAAATAATTTTGTAAAGCATGAATAGAGTTGGCAGAAAATCATGAATTTCAATCGAGATTTAAAATCATATACTATTTGGTATCAGAATTAGAATGAAAAATCATCCCTAACAAAAATTTCGATTGGAATTCATGATGATTTTTTATCTCATTACAAAAAAAAAAAAAATAGTCATAATTCTGGATGATCTTTCATCCCAAATTATAATTTGGATGAGATGGGGACGAGACAAGATTAAAGATGGCAAAATCCGGACCCGGATCCGGGGTCTGGAAACGATTTTTATTTTCCGAATTTGGGTTCGGACCCGGGAAAATTTATCCGGATTCGGACCCGGGTATACCCGAATTCAAATTCGGGACCCGTATAAAAAAAATTAAATTTATCAATTAACATCATGAAAAATCATAAATTATCACAAATTGAAATTCACTAAAATATACAAAAACTGAAATTCACTAAAATATAATTAAAATTAATCGGATCCATGTAAAAATTATCAATTAACTTCATAAAATATCCTAAATTATTATTATTTTTTAAAAAAAAATTAAATGGATCTAGAATTATGTGAACCCATGTACGGATCCGGATCCGTACGAGTCTATAAAATCAAGACTCGGGTCCGCAAAAAATATTGCGGACCCGGGTCTTTTCCCGAACCTAGGTCATTCCGGGTAGATTTTCCATTTCTAGACAAGATGTTTTCGATTACTGTCCCTAAACATGAGAGAGTTTTTGTTTAGTTTTCAACAAACATAAGAGGGTTCCGATCATTTTCCCATTATTGCTTTCAGACCAACGACAAAGATTAGCCAGCTAAATTATCATTCAGGGATAAAACGCATCATTCATTAATTAGTAATAATAACTATCTTATCTATTATAACGCCTTAAGGGGTGTGGTTTGATGGCAAATGGTTTATGACTTAATTGTCAGGTCTTGGATTCGAGTCCAGATGATGCATTTTTTGTAAGAAACTAGGGCACCTGAAGATTTTACTAATCCGCTAAATTCGGGTCCAATAAATTTCGCTAACAGGGTTTCCAACGTTTCCATTCCCTAACGCAAATAGGGATTGATTGAATAAAGCGAAACAATATTGAAGTCTGGGGCTTGGATTTGGTAAAAAATTATAAAAGATTAAGGGGTATATAAAAATTTGGCTACTTTGCAAGTTTTTTTATTGTTTTTTTTTTAGCTTCCTCCTCCTCCACCTCATAACTATTTTTTAAGTTATGGCTCTCACATTTTTTTCCTTTATATATTATGGACTCTATCAAACTAAAATTACGGTTTTTACCACAGCAAAATGCTAATATAGAGCCAGATTTGCCCATTAATGTGTTTAAAGACCAAAGCTTAGGCTCATTTTCCTGACACTAGGTGGATAAATTAACAAGTTTATTAAAAAAAAAAAAAAAAAAAAAACTTGCAGAAATGCAACCATATCATAATACAAACAAACCTAAAGACAAAAAATTTTTTTTTTTTTTTGTTGATAAGAAAATATAGTAAAAAGGGGAATTCAAGAACTAGGCAGCTAATTCTGTCTAAGAAAGGGCTATGGCTTTAGCCTTGGCATTAGCAGCAGCATGATCAGAAGAAGAAGCTGCAGCTTTTGCATACATAATGAGGCGCTGCAAGCAGGAATTGGTGTTTTGATTGGAAACTGCAATTTGCCTTTGAACGCAGGATTTTCCTGGATGCATTCCTTCAATCCTCTCATTATATTTATTCTTTCAATCTTTGGGTCACCATATTTGGAAAGTGATTCATGTTGCCTATAAAATAATGCCAACTCGAAACTTTATGAAACCCATATATGTGAGTTGTAAGCTTGTAACTTTACTTTACTCATTAACCATATTTGAAATTAAAGATTAAATAACTACCAATAAATAAATAATCATAAATTGTTTACTCTAATGCGGATTCTATATGCAAAGGTTCGTACAAGAGAAGGATTATAGAATTAAGAATGATACTTTCAATCCCTCAAAAACATTTCTTGAGTTTTATCTAATATTGATTTGCATGTTAAAAAGATCAAATTTATATTTTAAAAATTGTTCTTTTTCGTTAAAAGACAAATTGAAATATTGTAAAATTATTAAAAATCAAATAAATAGAAGTAATAATAAAGGGAGAGAACCAAATATTATTCTTCTTATACGATTTATACCTAAAATCTTCTAATGGCAGTAGAAGACTCGCATCCTTGAAAACTTTATCATTATATGGCGAGAAAACTTTAATGTCTTTCATTAGGATATCCAAAGCTTGACTCTTTCACGCCTATCAAATAAAAAATAAATGAAATTTTGGCAATTAAAAAATATTGATAAGAGAGATAATTAATTAATTAATTAATTAAATTACTTGTCCAAAGCTTCAAGGAATTTTTGTCTTCTAAGTTCAAAAAAGGTCTTGGTTGAGAGCATATTCTCATGAATCTGAGTAAAACCAGAGAGGTATCTCTCAGCTTCATCAAGCTTCCCAGCAACCACCATCTCCTCAAAATATTTCATGTCGAAGAACAAACCCGATTCACGCTCCAGGCTACACAACCAACAAATTAAATTAATTTTATCTTCCAAACAAATATATTAGAAATATATAAATATTCCAAAAATAATAATAATAAAATAGAGGAAAAATAATTCTCACTTGTGGGCTGATTCTATCATATTTATTTCTTTAAGAAACTGTACGATCATGACACGAGCTCTTTGTGGATGGGACAAGACATATATGGCCTGTCACAAATACAAAAACAAATAAAATTGATAAACTTATTATTAATTATGATTGTTATTATGATTTATGAAACAGAAAAAATCTCGGACAAATTGAAAAACGAAAAGGCAAAAGCATCGTGTAAGAAAGCTCACAACAGTACAGAGCTTAGAACTATTTTATCTTTGAAATGAAAATTTTCTTTGGAGCAGCCGAGAATTTATTTTATAACGGTGGGGTTTGATTCTCACAGTTGGTGAAGATAAGTTCAGGTGCTTATCTTTGATAAATTATTTATAGTAAATAAAATTACCATATATTTTATGATTAAACACTCGTAATAAAATATTATTGAATTATTACATTATATAGTAATTGTTGACGGATGATTTTCGTCCCAATAGCAGTTTCGAGATAACTCTCCCGAGACAATTCTCATTCAACTTTGAATTTGTTTGGTTATGGGGGACCAAAAGCAAATGTACCAAAAGACAAAACGCACACAAGATCAATAAGAGGGGTTTATGTGGTTCGGCGAAGCAAATCCATCTTACGTCCACGGGCACAAAGTGGGGTGTTGCTTTTTATTACCAAACCAAGCTCGGCCGACCTGTTTTCTGGAAGGTCTAAAGAAAAACCGAGTTGCTTGCTTTATGTGTAGCGTTTCTTACAAGTAGTGCTTAAATGAATTTTTTTTTCAACCCTTACAAATGAGATTACCCTCCTTTTATATACTAAGGAAAATACGACAATGTTCTCATACTTTCTTGATGTCAGGCACGCGGGTTTCCGACGAATTGTCGGGCTCTCTTCCCCAACTGCCTCGCCGAAAACGATCCTGTCATCTGACTCTCTGTCACATCACGCCGCCTTACACACTGCCACACTTTATCATTAATGATGACAACCTGTAAAGGTCTCTCGTACGCAAGTATATGTCAGCGGAAAAGTCCAAACTACCCCGATCATACGTCGAGCTTCAAGAGGTCGGCCAAATGTTCTGCCGAACTACCCAAACTGCTCCCGACCTGATCCGAAATATCCGAGCTCTTCCTTCTGATCAAAGAGGAAAGATAAAACTAAACTGAACTACCGGGTTAATGTGGTCGGCCTCGGCTCCGATGTCATCGGTCTCCGAAACTCGAATCATGATGTGTCTGCTGGTCGGTCGGATCCGAAAAACCGGGTCCGGACTCTCTGCCTGGCTGAGGAGTAACTGATACTTTCTAAACATTCGTCATTCTAAAAGGAGGAAAATCCACTTCCGCCCTTTCCATGCCACTCAAATACATTGTCATAAAAAACACCATCAACATCTGCCCATAGTTCTCGGTTTCAACGAGTTGATCGAGTTGGTACCGGAAACTACAAATTTGTTGGTCGCTCCAAGAGTCATATAGAAAACTACCTCGGCTATCAATCAAGTCGTCATCAGGATCTCTCATGTGCTTAGTCACCGAGAATTATGAACCTATTTATGGGGATCATGCTTCGACCCCATGGCGATGATGATCCATTCGGTGGGACGTAACCCGACCCCGAGCTAACTGAGTGAACAACCTCGGCGGAACGAATCCAACCCCGAGTTGGTGGAACAAATAACCTCGGCGGAACCAATCCAGCCCCGAGCTGGTGGAACAGATAACCTC
Organism: Zanthoxylum bungeanum; assembly: GCA_019454045.1. Classification (NCBI taxonomy): domain Eukaryota; kingdom Viridiplantae; phylum Streptophyta; class Magnoliopsida; order Sapindales; family Rutaceae; genus Zanthoxylum; species Zanthoxylum bungeanum. Next base: position 22,481 of record SKCR01051702.1, read on the forward strand.
GGCAAACGAATCCAGCCTCGAGCTGGTGGAACAAATAGCATCGGCGAAACGAATCCAGCCCCAAGCTGGTGGAACAGATAGCCTCGACGGAACGAATTCGGCCCCAAGCTGGTGGAACAGATGAGACTTAATCATGAGGTAAGAACTTCAACCTCTGAGGCTTCGCGAATCCCGGTGCAGGCGTCCCCTTGCCGGACATCAGCAAAAACAAAAATGGAAACAAGACAAGGTTAGCACATACTCCACGTAGACCCAAAAAGATAACAACTCGGGTGCCCCGAGGCAACGTCCTGTCTAGTGCCTCCCAAAACACAATTCTAAACCTTACAATTCAGCATCCCGGCTAGCCGGGCTACGGATCGGTGAGCGGCCAAAGCTATGAGGGTAGAAATCTCCTCATGCTGGGCGGCTCTAGAGTCTGCAAACGCTATGAGGGCAGAAACCTCCCCATGTTATGCTTCTCCTGATCTGAGGCGGTTAGGCAGATAACTCACGAGGGAAGAAATCTCCCAGTGTTCGCCATCCCTAAAGGTTGCAGGAGTCACAGAGGCACTAGGGCCTTCCACGTGCTGTGCACATGGTGTTTCTCAACGGGACTCACCAGCCAAATCGCAGGGGAAGAAACCTCTTTGGGTCCGGTTTACCCGAGGTCACAATGGTCATGGAGGCCATTCGGCTTTCCCCATGCCACGTGCCCTAGTGGTTCTCAACGGGATTCATCAGCCAACTTGCAGGGGGAAGAAACCTCCCTGAGTCCGGTTTACCCGAGCTACTCCTAAAAAATGCGAGTCATGTGGTAGTAACGCTCCGGCCTCGGGGGTTTGATAATGACACCCGGGATTGGCGTGCCACGAGGGGTTCACGCTTTTCCTACACGCACTTCATCGTTGATGCGTTCTGGGTCCTCAAAGGTGAAAGGAGTCAGGTCGGAACACTTCCACCCGGGGGTTTGATAATGACACCCGGGATTGGCGTGCCACGGGCTTGGTGTCCTTCCTAGCAACCGATCACCCCTTCGCATTGAGTACATCCAAAAAATATCGAATATGGCTTTCACATTCAATTAATAAACAAGTAAGGTGGACAAGTTTTTTAATTTAAAAGAGAAAGTCATACTCATATTCATGGGACCTACTGCCATTCTTACAACTCTTTGAGGGTCATTTCAAGAGAGGCTTTACAATAATTTCCTGGTTGTGGTCTGGTCATCCGATGATTTTGTGACTCAAAGAAGTGATCCATTGGAAGTACTTCCTTAACATCTCGGCGTTCCAGGGCTTCTTGAGCCGGGTACCGTCCAACTGCTCCAAAAGATAGGTACCCGGTCTTACTATCTCCGCTACTTTGTACGACCCTTCCCATTTGGCACCCAACGAGCCTTCTTCGGGTCTTCGGGTATTCAGTGTAACCATCCTCAAAACTAAATCTCCAGGAAGGAAGGACCGATCGAACCTTCTTGTTGTAGAAGTGGGCCATTCTCTGTTGATAAATTGCCGCATTTACAGCCGACTTCTCCCATTTTTCTTCAATTAGATCGAGGTGATTCCTGACGAGTTCTTCATTCTACTTGGCCTCAAAATGCTGGACCCTGTGGGTGGTCATCCTGATCTCTGCTGGAATGACTGCCTCGCAACCATAGGCCAAAGAAAAAAGAGTTTCCCCTGTGGAGTCCTTGTAAGTTGTCCGATGCGCCCACAATACTTCTAGTAACTCTTCGACCCATAGACCTTTACAAGATCCAAGTCTGGCCTTTGGATTTGCCTTGATCATTTTGTTGGTCGCCTCGACCTGCCCGTTAGACTTGGGGTGAGCAGGTGAAGCGAATCTCAATGCGATTTAAAGGTCTTCACAGAGCTTCCTGAAACCTTTGCTGTCAAACTGCTTCCCATTATCGGTGATGATGGCCCGGGGGATTCCGAACCTACAGACGATGTTCTTTTCATTCACAAATTTCGTCGCCTCTCTTCTCCGTGATTGTAGATAGGGGTTCGGCTTCTACTCATTTGGTGAAATATTCAATGGCAACGATTGCGTATTTGGCCTGTCTCGCCCAGCTGGCATCGGCCCAATGTGATGTCAACCCTCGGCCCAATGAGAACAGGGGCTGGCTAGAGTGGTAGGTGGCAGCTGCTGCTGCTGGTTGTTGATGAATGTTTGTATTCTTCTGGCATCCCTCACACTTCCGAGCTATCTTCACCCCGTCTTGATGTATGGTCGGCCAATAGAATCTCTGCCTCAGCGCCTTATACGTAATTTGAAGGGGTTTTATTGCGGAAATCCGGTAACGCAGCGGAATAGTGGAAAATCAAAATTTTCCGATTTCAAAAATTTTTCTCGGATTAATTAAATAAACTTATTTATTTAATTATCAAATTATCAAATTAAGAAATATTACACAACAAATCATATTTTTGTGTAATTACTGAATTACCCTTAAACATTATAATTTGTTCATTTTAATTCGAAATTGTTCGAAACGAGTTTGGATGATTCTAAATCATTTCTAAGATGATTTTAACATGTCATACACATCAAAAATCAAATTGCAACATGAACCCCAAATTTTGCCCAAATTGTCGTGAGCCCCTATATATGTCCAAAGTGTGCATTTTGCATTTTCAATGTTCAAAACACATCCAAATGAAATCCAATCAATATAAGATTTTGTATGTATCATATACACATCCAAATACACAACATAAATGAAAATCCCTAAATTTGGAAGCGGTCTCAAACCCTAATTTTTCAATTTCTTCAAATTGGACAAATTAGACCAAATTTGTTAAATCCAATACTTCAATAATGTTTCTTCCATTACAATCAAGCCTCACCACAATGAAACAACTATAGAACAAATCTAGGTCATTAAGAGTGGTTCAATAACTCTAGATTAGCAACAAGTTTCCAAAACCATCAAAAGAATGCTTGTTAACAAATTAGAAGCATTTTATGATCTTTTATGCTCAACACATGCTCAAAACCATTCCAAAACTTTAATCCTCCAAAAATACAAAGAATAAAGAATAGAAAAACATAAGAACACATCAAAATGAAGCCCACAACAAGAGGAACATTTTTCTCTCTAATGGAAGATTGGAAATACTTACTTAAATCCAAGCTTTTTCTTTGTTTTTCTTTCCTTTGTCTCAAGCTTCTTTTTCTTTCTTTTAATGGAGTTTTGGTAAAGGTTTTAACTTGAATGAAACCCTAAATGAAAACAAATCAATATATACCAATTTTATTTAGCCTTGGCCGAATGGTATATACAAAAATATCAAGATATTTATTTTTTGTTTCATTAAAGTTCAACTTGCCAACTTGTTATTGAATCATTAAAACATTAATGAAATAAAACAAGTCAACAATTGCAACTTAAAGCATCTCCAATATATCTCAACTTAGGATATTTATATTTTAATTAATTTAATTATTTAACAATTAAATAATTAAATAATATTTAAATACAAATATATTAAATATATGTATTATATTTACATTAAATATTAATACATATATATTTGTGATATTAGTCAAATATCTCAATTTAACAATTAATTAATGTGTATTTGATAAAATCTAACATTAAATGCAAATACACAAAAATCACGAAATGACTATCGGGTCCCTACACATGTACTTTTGCGTTTAACTTTTAAATGACTAATAAATAATCAATATTATTTATAAATGTTGCCCTAGTGCTCTACGAGTATATTTCATTAGTGAGACTCTCTAGATTCATGCATATCCGTCACGAAATCCAATTTCGTGTCCATAATTTATCCACCCGTAAATTATGACGAACACGGATAAACTCGCTGAATCATACAGGTCGAGGTCATGGCAAATGTATAATTCCTCCGTCACAGGTATCCGGATATATCCCAGAGATATAGATGTAAACGTCAAATCTCTATAGAGATTATCCCGTCGACGTCTCTATTAGCAATCTCAAAAAAGAACATTTAGAACTAGCTTCTAAATTGTACCACGGGCCCATGGTTTTTATCTGATTGCTAATCATATGGACTACCTATGCTCTGATACATAAAACTAACAGATCCTATCTCGATACACACAGGACACCATGAGGATCTATCCACACCCAACGAACAGGCGGAGGTCTGATCTAAATAGATCGGTGACGTGACTACCATTTAAGTGTGGAAGATGTCTCATGCGCCCACAGTGGTATCTCAAGTCTAAGAATCACAAGTGCTACTCAACCCGATAAGATTCTTATTGACGTTGGTGTACCATCCATTAAGAATCTTCGGTGAGTCCTTCAGTGTTTATCCGCTATAAACACCTACACGTCTATACTAGTCTCCAAGACTTATGGTTCATTGAGAAACCATTGGAATCATATATTCCTGTATACAACATGTACCAGTCTCAACGGGTTTACTATACTGACCAAGTAGTGTAAACCTTGACCAGGAACTGTCTGAGAATGACAACGTCATGATACAACTCAATGTCAGTTGCGACGCTTTTGCAACAGCATCATGACTAGTCATTACGTCTTTACCATATTAAAAGATACATAATATTATAGAAACTGCATATATTATTCATAATAATAATGTTTTACAGAAGTATTCATAAAGAAATACAACTGGGAATTGGCGCTCTGAACACCAACCCCAACAAAAACTCACACTTGCTCTAGTGCCAATAACGATTGTATCTAATACCCATCGACTCCACGTGTTTATCAAACAACTTCGGAGGTATGGCCTTCGTCAGCGGGTCCGCTACATTATCTTCACTCGGTACCTTGCACACTATAATATCCCTTCGCGACATAATCTCTCGAATGATGTGGTACTTGCCTTCCACATGCTTCGACTTCTGATGCGCCCTCGGTTCATTTGCTTGCACAATGGCTCCATTATTATCACAGTATAACGAAATCACATTCTCGATACTTGGGACAACTCCCAATTCTGTGACAAAGTTCTTTATCCACACAGTCTCTTTTGCAGCTTCAGAAGCTGCAATATATTCCGCCTCAGTGGTGGAATCTGTTGTTGATCCCTGTTTGGAACTCTTCCAACAAACTGCACCTCTGTTAAGGGTAAATACGAATCCAGATGTAGACTTTCTATCATCAGGATCCGATTGGAAATCGGAATCCGTATACCCGTTAACTTACAGTTCGTTTCCTCTATAAATTATTAACTTATCCTTAGTACCTTTAAGATAGTTTAGGATATGTTTAATGGCCATCCAATGGTCATTACCTGGATTGGACTGATATCGACTAGTTACGCTAACAGCGAAACTGATATCAGGCCTAGTACATAACATGGCATACATTATGCTACCCAAACACTAAGCATAAGGTTGGTTAGACATTCTACCCTTCTCATCTTCTTATTGTGGACTCATCTTCTTTGAAAGATGAATCACATGTCTTAACGGTATGTTTGTTGTCTTACAGTTACCAAAATTATACCGTTCCAAGATCTTATCTATGTACGTTGATTAGGATAACCCAATCAGCTTCCTTTGTATATCTCTATAGAGTTTTATCCCTAAAACATAGGAAGCTTCTCCTAGGTCCTTCATGGAGAAATTCTTACAGAGGTATGCTTTGACACTTTGTAACATACCTAAATCATTCTCAAAGATTAGGATGTCATCAACATACAGGACTAAAAATACGACCATGCTCCCACTGGCCTTCTGATACACACAGGATTCTTCCGAATTCTTGAGAAAACCAAACGATTTAATAATCTCTTCGAATCGAAGATTCCAACTTCGTGAAGCTTGTTTAAGTCCATAAATGGACTTTTTAAGCTTACACACCATACCCGAGTTTTCGCTGGACGCAAAACCTTCCAGTTGTTCCATATAGATTTCTTCATCAAGAAATCCATTTAGAAAAGCCGTTCTGACATCCATTTGCCAAATCTCATAGTCATGATATGCAGCTATAGAAAGCAAAATCCAAATAGACTTAAGCATTGCTACTGGGGAAAAAGTTTCATCGTAGTCGACGCCAAGTTGCTGCGTGTAACCTTTTTCTACCAGTCGGGCCTTGTAAGTTTCAACCTTACCGTCAGGCCCGCGCTTCATCTTGTAAACCCATTTACAACCGATAGGAACAATTCCTTCGGGAAGCGGAACCAAGTCCTAAACTTGATTCTCATGCATTGAGTCTAACTCGGATTTCATGGCACCTTGCCATTTCACGGAGTCGATGTCCAATATCGATTCTCTATAGGTGAAAGGATCAGTCTCTTCTACTAAAAGAACATCTAGACTATTTTCTTGTATCAAATACAAGCGTTCATGAGGTATAGATACCCTTTCTGACCTACAAAGTTTGTGTGTTAAAGATCCTTCATCTACTTGAACTTCAGGTTCCTCCGTTGGTTCGTTGTTTTCAGGTTGGACTTCATCAAGTTCAACCTGTCTATGATTACCACCTTCTGACAAAAATTATACTTCTAGAAATTTTGCGAAGCGAGCTACGAACACATTTCGATGGTCAGTATCATAGAACAGATATCCCCTCGTATTCGAAGGATATCCGACAAACCTAAACTTTTACCCTCGAGGCGAAAGCTTATCTTGCTGAGTCACCCTGACATAGGCAGGACAACCCCAAACCTTAATGTAACTAAGATTTGGTATCCTACCGAACCATATCTCATACGGAGTCGTAGGAACATCTTTTGAAGGAATCTTATTTAAAAGATGTGCAGCTGTTAAAAGAGAGTAGCCCCATAAATAATAGGCAAATCTGTGAAACTCAACATTGATCGGACCATATCCAATAAAGTCCGATTTCTCATCTCAGACACTCCATTGTGTTGTGGAGTACCTGGAGGAGTATATTGAGCGAGAATCCCATTCTCCTTCATATAATCCATGAACTCACTGCTCATATATTCACCGCCTCGATCGGATCGAAGGCATTTAATATATTGACCAGTTTATTTTTCTACTTCATTTCGGAACTCTTTGAACTTTTCAAAGGTTTCTGATTTATGTCGCATCAAATAGACATAACCGTACTGTGACATATCATCGGTAAAGGTAATGATGTACGAATAACCACTGTGAGCAGTTTGACTTAGTGGACCACATACATCAGAATGTACAAGTTCCAGTAAGTTAGTGGCGCGGTGTCCAACACCAGAAAATGGGGCTTTGGTCATCTTACCCTGAATACAGGATTCACAAGCTGGATATGATTCAATGGTAAGATCTGGTATCAAACCATTCCTAACCAATTCGGTAAGGCGTTTAACGCCTATGTGACCCAACCGCATATGCCAAAGTTCAGTATTATTAATTGCAGGTAAACTACGTTTATTAACTCCAGTATTTAAAATATCTTTTGAAGTTTGCAATGTATAATGACCATGCTGGTTTGTACAACAAATGATCTGAATATTACTTTTATCATATAAATATAAATAACAGTTCTTAATATTAATACGAAAGCCTTCTGTATCTAATACAAAAAGTGATATAATATTAGCTACACATCCAGGTACAAAATGACAGTCATATAACAAAAGTGTCCCATTCGGCAATGAGATCTCGCATACTCCCATTGCAATTGCATCCAGAGAGTCTCAACTCCCGAATCGCAACTGCATCTCTCCAGACTTCAGTCTTCTACTTTCCTTCAGCACATGCAACGAATTGCAAATGTGAATGGGACAAGCAGAATCTAAAATCCAGCTGGATGTAACGGCTTCACAAGCCAAAGATAAATCAATAACTGGAAAAATAAATGTACCTGATGTAGATGCTATCTCCCTCATCAGCTGGGCAATGTAGTCAGGAAAGTTCCTTTTCCAGTGCCCGACTTTGCTGCAGTGATGGCATTTGTCTTCAGAAGCCCTCTTAGGCTTTGTTATCTTTGCCTGTGGTTGAGGACCAAGACCCTTCTTCTTCTTCCCTTTCTTCTTCTTTCCCTTTGACCAATTCTGGGAAGAAGCAGAAAGTGAAGTAGGTCTTGGAGGGTGAGTCAGTACTCCCTTCTTGAGGTCATCTTCCGCCGTGAGCAACATCATATGCAGCTCTTGGTAGGTACAACTAATCCCATTCATGTTGAAGTACATAACGAACTGGCGATAAGAAGCTAAGAGCGAACCAAAAATGACACTCCTACTGAGAATGTCATTCATAATGAGATTATGTTGCCTCAATTGATCGATCAAATCGATCATCTGAAGAACATGTGGGCTAACAGCTTGCCTCTCATCCAACCGCGCATGGAACAATTCTATTGCGACCTTATGAACAACAACTTGTTCTTGGTTCTCAAACGATTGTCTTAATCGAGTCATCATACTACACATCTGACATGCCATAGTATTATTTCTTGAGTCCCATTGAAAGCGAACTTAAGATGTATGATTTAACTTTTAAATCATCATCCTTCCAAGCTTGGAAGACTTCGCGTTCTTCCGGTGTAGCATCCTCTGCCACAGCAAGAGGCAGTGGACCCTCAAGAACATATCCCAACTTCTCGGAGTCGAGGACAATCCTCAAATCCAATTCCCAATCGGCGAAGTTATCAGGGCCTTTGAGTTTGTTCGCATAAAGCATACACGAAAAATGATTAGTGGATGGTGCCGCCATCGCAAATCTATCATATAGATCACGAAAAATGGTTAGCAGAAATTAAGCAGTTTCATATAATATCCTAAACATAAACTAGATCATGAATTTTTAATCTAAAAATGTCTATCCCATTAAATCATGCAATACTGTAATCTCCAAACAGAATACAAAGATTTAATAATTAAATTAAATACAAATAGTGAAAAGTGGATCCCGTGAATATATTTCAGCTCACAGCAGAGGCACGGTCTCGCCTACGTATATTCATCAGGTAGACAACTCATTTGTCAATCACTCACTAGTGACTCCTGGATTTCCGGTCCTGGTCGTTTCTCGTTGTCGTTGCTAAGTCAGGCCCACAAGGAGACGTACCAAGGTTAAACTCTTCAATGATAAACTCAAGTTACTTGCGTAACCCTGACAGCTAGGGTACGTTCAGGATTCCGCTTTGGCTTGAATTTATCTAGTATCTAATATACATCCGGTATAAATAAATCTCTATCGGCTACACCCTCACAATAGAGGCACGATCTCGGATGTAGTCACAGAGAAATACTTATAAACTGTATTGACAAGACGGACCACATAACATGCATCAAATACATAATTACATTTAAACCTTATTAATTATGGATTTTCCTCTAAGTGTCATACACCCTAAATCTAATCAAATTAGATTAAAACATGCATGTATAAAGTTAATAAAACATTATTAAACATTGAATTTAAAGGGCTAATCATATTAGGGGGCCTAGAATCAGAATCACTCTAATACCATTTTGAAGGGGTTTTATTGCGGAAATCCGGTAACGCAGCGGAATAGTGGAAAATCAAAATTTTCCGATTTCAAAAATTTTTCTCGGATTAATTAAATAAACTTATTTATTTAATTATCCAATTATCAAATTATGAAATATTACACAACAAATCATATTTTTGTGTAATTACCGAATTACCCCTAAACATTATAATTTGTTCATTTTAATCCGAAATTGTTCGAAACGAGTTTGGATGATTCTAAATCATTTCTAAGATGATTTTAACATGTCATACATATCAAAAATCAAATTGCAACATGAACCCCAAATTTCGCCCAAATTGTCGTGAGCCCTTATATATGTCCAAAGTGTGCATTTTGCATTTTCAATGTTCAAAACACATCCAAATGAAATCCAATAAACATAAGATTTTGTATGTTTCATATACACATCCAAATACACAACATAAATGAAAAGACCCAAATTTGGAAGCTGTCTCAAACCCTAATTTTTCAATTTCTTCAAATTGGACAAATTAGACCAAATTTGTTAAATCCAATACTTCAATCATGTTTCTTCCATTACAATCAAGCCTCACCACAATGAAACAACTATAGAAAAAATCTAGGTCATTTAAGAGTGGGTCAATAACTCTAGATTAGCAACAAGTTTCCAAAACCATCAAAAGAATGCTTGTTAACAAATTAGAAGCATTCTATGATCTTTTATACATGCTCAACCCATTCCAAAACTTTCATCCTCCAAAAATAAAAAGAATAACGAATAGAAAACATAAGAACATCACAAGATGAATCCCACAACAAGTGGAACATTTTTCTCTCTAATGGAAGATTGAAAATACTTGCTTAAATCCAAGCTTTTTCTTTGTTTTTCTTTCCTTTGTCTCAAACTTCTTTTTCCTTCTTTTAATGGAGTTTTGGTAAAGGTTTTAACTTGAATGAAACCCTAAATGAAAACAAATCAATATTTACCAATTTTATTTAGCCTTGGCCGAATGGTATATACAAAAATATCAAGATATTTATTTTTTGTTTCATTAAAGTTCAACTTGCCAACTTGTTATTTGAATCATTACAACATTAATGAAATAAAGCAAGTCAACAATTGCAACTTAAAGCATCTCCAAATAATATATCAACTTAGGATATTTATATTTTAATTAATTTAATTATTTAACAATTAAATAATTAAATAATTATTTAAATATAAATATATTAAATATATGTATTATATTTACATTAAATATTAAATACATATATATTTGTGATATTAGTCAAATATCTCAATTTAACAATTAATTAATGTGTATTTGATAAAATCTAACATTAAGTGCAAATACACAAAAATCACGAAATGACTATCGGGTCCCTACACATGTACTTTTGCGTTTAACTTTTAAATGACTAATAAATAATCAATATTATTTATAAATGTTGCCCTAGTGCTCTACGAGTATATTTCATTAGTGAGACTCTATAGATTCAGGCATATCCGTCACGAAATCCAATTTCGTGTCCATAATTTATCCACCCGTAAATTATGACGAACACGGATAAACTAGCTGAATCATACAGGTTGAGGTCATGGAAAATGTATAATTCCTCCGTTACGGGTATCCGGATATATCCCAGAGATATATACGTAAACGTCAAATCTTTATAGGGACTATCCCATCGACGTCTCTATTAGCAATCTCAAAAAAGAATATTTAGAACTAGCTTCTAAATTGTACCACGGGCCCATGATTTTTATCTGATTGCTAATCATATGGACTACATATGCTCTGATACATAGAACTAATGGATCCTATCTCGATACACACAGGACACCATGAGGATCTATCTACACCCAACGAAGAGGCGGAGGTCTGATCTAAATAGATCGGTGACGTGACTGCCATCTAAGTGTGGAAGATGTCTCATGCGCCCACAGTGGTATCTCAAGTCAAAGAATCACAAGTGCTACTCAACCCGATAAGATTCTTATTGACGTTGGTGTACCATCCATTAAGAATCTTCAGTGAGTCATTCATTGTTTATCCGCTATAAACACCTACACGTCTATACTAGTCTCCAAGACTCATGGTTCATTGAGAAACCATTAGAATCATATATTCATGTATACGACATGTACCGGTCTCAACGGGTTTACTATACTGACCAAGTAGTGTAAACCTTGACCAGGAACAGTCTGAGAATGACAACGTCATGATACAACTCAATGTCAGTTGTGACGCTTTTACAGCAGCATCATGACTAGTCATTCCAAGGTCATTACGTCTTTACCATATTAAAGGATACATAATATTATAGAAACTGCATATATTATTCATAATAATAACGTTTTATATAAGTATTCATAAAGAAATACAACCGGGAATTGGCGCTCCGAGCACCAACCCCAACACAATTAAATGCCCCCTGACATGGCTCCCACAAATCCCTCCATGAATCTCTCTGAGCACATAATCTACTTTCTCAGTCGTAAGGCATCTCAAAAGCGGCACCGTATACCTCCTCCGTACATGATTCCCTCAATCAGGCAGAATTTAGAGCTTCGGTACTTTAACTTCCTTGCCTCATTCTTGTCTTCGGGCGTCTTTCCAGTCTCCAAGTACCTCCAAATCGAGTCCATCCAAGAGGTCTTCCCTCCTACATCCACTTCCATCATCTCCGGCTTCCCAAACACTCTTTACCTGCAAACAGATAAACGGGATAGTTCTAGGCTTCTCTGATTTAATTGAGGATGTCAGTCGAGCCAGTGAGTCTGCCTGATGGTTGTTTTCCCAGCCAATCTGTCCGAACTGCACACTGCCCATTTCCCCGGACAACTTATTCACCTCGGCAATATAAGCCATCATGTTAGGCTCTCTAGCCTGAAACTCGCCCTTTATCTGTTGGATGGCCAGTTTGTGAGTCGCTCTTTACAATCACATCTCGGACACTAACCGTCGTGCACAAACTTAAACCGGCCAAAATGGCCTCATACTCAGCCTCATTATTTGTGGCCTCGAAGGCGAATTTCGGAGCATATACCACCTAATCTCCATCACTGCTCCGCAAGACAACCCCAGCTCCACAACCTTGTGAACTGACCAAACCGTCCACCGACAACTCCCACTTGGTCTCCAAGCCTTCTAAAATCTGTGGCCCTGCGAACTCGGCCACGAAATCTGCAAAAGCCTGCCTTTTTACCGCCGCTCTTGGCAGATAGGATATGTCGTGCTCACTCAATTCCACCGACCACTTTACTAACCGACCCGAGACCTCCGGCTTATGTAAGATCTGTCTTAGAGGATGGTCGGTATAGACCCCGATAGGATGGGCCTGAAAGTAAGGCCGTAGCTTTCGGGCTGCTGTAATCAGGGACAAAGCTACCAGTTCATAGGCCGGGTATCTGGTCTCTGCATCTATCAAGGCCTTACTAATATAGTACACCGATCTTTAGACCTTTTCAGCCTCCTACACTAGCACCGAGTTCACAGCATGTTCAGAAACAGCTAAATATAAGAACAGAGTCTCACATGGGATTGGCTTGGCCAAAAGTGGGGGCTGAGCTAAGTATTGTTTTAACTGCAGGAAGGCCTCCTCGCACTCCACCGTCCAGCTGATCTACTTCTTTGCCTTCTTGATTATCTTGAAAAAAAGGATGGCACTTGTCGGTTGCTCGGGAGATGAACCGATTTAATACAGCCACTCGGCCCGTTAAACTCTGCACCTCTTTGACCGTCCTGAGGGGCTTCAATTCTAGAACAGCTCAGATCTTCTACGGATTGGCTTCTATGCCCCGAGCACTGACCATGTTTCCCAGGAACTTACCTGATGCTACACCGAATGCACATTTCTCTGGGTTTAGCTTCATATTATGCTTCCTTAACAACTCAAAGGTCCCCGCGAGGTCAGCCAAGTGATCCTATGGCTTCTTGGTCATCGTTATCATATCATCAATGTATACCTACATGGTCCTGCCGATGAGGGGCTTAAAACCTTGTTCACCAACCACTGAAATGTAGCCCCAGCATTCTTCAAACCGAAAGACATCACCTTATAACAATACAAGCCTTGATCTGTGATGAAAGCTGTCTTCTCCTCATCCTCGGGATGCATCTTGACCTAATTATATCCCGCGAAGGCATCCATGAAACTAAGTAGCCCATGAAATGCCGTTGAATCCACCAATTGATCCACCTTTGGGAGTGGGAAACTATCCTTCGGGCATGCCTTGTTGAGAACGGAAAAGTCTACGCACATCCTCCACTTTCCGCTGGCCTTCTTTACCAGGACCACATTTGACATCCATTCCGGGTATTTTACCTCTCTGATAAAGCCGGCCTTTAACAGCCTTTCTGCATCGGCTTCTATCGTTTCACAGCGCTCCTGATTGAAGATTCTCCTCTTCTGTTTGATTGGTTTATGAACCGGATCCACTGCTATACGGTGATTGATGAACTTGAGATCTATCCCGGGCATATCACCATGCCCCAAGCAAAAATGTCCGCATACTCTTTCAAAAACTTTAGCAGACCTTGCCTCAAGTTCTTCTCCAAACCCGCTCCTACCTTTATAATTTTTCCTTGGCCGAAGAGTTCTATTGATTCCTGCTCATCAGCTGCCCCCAACTGGGCAAAGACTTCGGGCCGTGGATTTGGAGATTCAATTGTCACCTCCTCATATTCTCTCCCATTCCTCTTCCGGTGGTCTTTTTCCACACAAAGAGTCTCATTTGAGATAATAACGAAACAAATCCTTGCTGCTTTCTGACTTCCACATACTATCCCAATCCCATCTCGGGTGGGGAACTTCAATTTTAAATAGTAGCATGACATTGCGGCCTTCGTTTTCATCATGAAAGGTCGGCCCATAATAATCTGGTAACTGCTCATACAGTCTACCACCGTAAAGTCCATCATGATCGTTCGGGTGTGAAGGAAGGTCCTGATTTTCATGTCCAGTTGTATTCTGCCCAAGGAAATGATTGTTGCACCCCAAAACCCGTACAATGGTGTTCCGTCATGGGCCATAGTGACATACTCCACCCCCAGGCCATCCAAGGCTTCCTTGGAGATTATGTCGACTGCACTTCCCGGATCCACCAAGATCCTATCCACATCGGCCCCTCCTATCACCACTTTGATTATTAGTGCATCGTCGTGGGGGAAACTCACCTCATGGGCATCCTCGTCCGTGAACATAATAGGGACCGACCGACCCATCTGAACCCTCAAAGCATGTTCCGTCGTTAATACTTCTGATCCCTAGAGCCTGCTATAATTCTTCCTTGAACGATTCGAGTCTCCGACCAATGTCCTACCACCGGCGATGGTATATATTTATCTATATTTTTACTGTTGCCGGGCCGCCATGACTTCTTGGTCGATGTAATCATTCAGATAACCATTTTGCGCTAGGTTTTCCACCTGCTCGCGTAGATCCCTACAAAATTCCACCGCGTGCCCCCTCATATTATGATGCACACAATATGACTTCTCACTCTTCTTCTCCACCAGATACTTCCTCAAGTCCGGTTCCACTAAGAGGCATTTACCTTGGATTTCCAGACAATATGAGCCAATAACTTATTCAAAGGAGTGTACACTGCCCCTCTGGCCACATGATTTACTTGTGCCCGAGCCCTCTTCACCTGCGGTGTATTGCTAGGAGGTATTGGTCTGAACTACATTTGTCTTGGAGTTGGCTTCCTCAATTCTCTGTCCGACCTCCGTGATACCTCCGACCTTACCATTTTTTCTCTTTGAGCTCATTCATTCCAGGCAAACTTCTCTTTTTCCTCCATCAGAACAAACTTCCTGGCCAACTTCAGGGCAGTGGCGTAATTCGGTATGTCCTGGACCCTCAGGTGAGTCCACAACTTCCCGACCTTCAAGGACCCATTGAGACTTTCTAGTGCCTCCGACGACTCATATGCCCCGACCTCGAGCACCAAATTATGGTATCTCTCTATAAATTTATTCAAAGGCTCATCATCCCCCTGTTTCATCAATCTTAACTCTCATACCGTTTTCTTTGGGACACACGCTCATTTGAAATGTCAGACGAAAGATTTCCTGAGCTGAGAGAAACTACTGATACTTCTCGGGGTCAAACTTCTTAACCATAAAATTGCGGGCCCACTCAGGGATAAAGGGAACACCCTACAGATGGCCTCTCCCACCATCCCTTAGACCTCCATCAGCAAAACAAAACTTTTGATGTGAGACTTAGGGTCGGTATGGCCCTTGTAGGAGTTCATAGATGATATGGTGAACTGCCGAGGAAATTATGTTGACAAGATTTCTTCCATAAAGGGAGATGCTGTCTCCCCGTCCTGACCATCTCCTTTATCTGCCTTCAAACTTTATTCCCACTTTTTCATCTCCTTTTTGAACCAGGCTTTCATATAGTTATCAGTGTTATCGTGTTGTCTCCCGCGGACTTCTTCACGCCTGCTGCCTCGTGCACGACATCTGTTGTGACTGGACACCTCTCGATCCCCTCCACCGTGTCTTTTGTCTTCCCATTTCTTAGAGTGTGGGCTGTTATTGGAGGACTCTCACGTTTTCCTCTCCTCTTCTTCTCCCCACGTTCTCTCCACTTGCAAGGCTCTCGTTATCACAACTGACCTCACCTTTTGGGGGTCTCTCCTCTCGGGTTCATCGTCCCCGCTTAGGTTTACAACCATTTTTTCCTTCCGCTATCTCGTTTCTCCTATGACTTGGACCACCCACCAGCCTTTCGCCGTTCATCTCTCTGACCTTTCCAGTTTTTCTATCATGGCCTTCATGAGGGTCTGGCTCACCTCCCTATCCTTTCTCATGCTTTCCTTCATTTTTCCCATACACTTTGTTGTTGAACTCTCTGACGATCTGTGGTTCCCGTATTCTTCAATCGTCTTACTGCGCGAGATGTTTTTCTCTCTCTCCCCACAGACGGCGCCAACTGTTGACGGGTGATTTTCATCCCAGGAGCAGTTTCGAGATAACTCTCCTGATATAATCCCCATTCAATCTTGAATTTGTTTGGTTATGGGGGACCAAAAGCAAATGTAGCAAAAGAAAAAACGCACACAATATCAACAAGAGGGTTTATGTGGTTCGGCAGAGCAAATCCAGCCTACGTCCAAGGCACAAAGTGGGGTGTTACTTTTTATTACCAAACCGAGCTCGGCCGACCTGTTTTCCGGAAGGTCTAAAGAAAAATCGAGTTGTTTGCTTTCTGTGTAGCGTTTCTTACAAATAGTGCTTACATGAATTTTTTTTCAACCCTTACAAATGAGATTACCCTCCATTTATATACTAAGGAAAATACGACATTGTTCCTATACTTTCTTGATGTCAGCCACGCGGGTTTCCGGCGAATTGACGGGCTCTCTTCCCCAACTGCCTTGCCAAAAGCGATCATGCCATCTGACTTCCTGTCACATCACGCCGCTTACACACTGCCACACTTTATCATTAATGATGACAGCCTGTAAAGGTCTCTCATGCGCAAGTACATGTCAGCGGGAAAAGTCCAAACTGCCCCGATCATACGTCGAGCTTCAAGAGGTCGGCCAAATATTCTACCAAACTACCCAAAGTGCTCCCGACCTGATCCGGAATATCCGAGCTCTTCCTTATGATCAAAGAGGAAAGATAAAACTAAACTGAACTATCGGGTTAATGTGGTCGGCCTTGGCTCCGATGTCATCGGTCTCCGAAACTCGGATCATGATGTGTCTGCTGGTAGGTCAGATCCGAAAAACCGTGTCCGGACTCTCTGCCTGGCTTAGGAGTAACTGATACTTTCTAAACATTCGTCCTTCTAAAATGAGGAAAATCCACTTCCGCCCTTTCCATGCCACTCAAATACATTGTCATAAAAAACACCATCAACATCTGCCCTTAGTTCTCGGTTTCAACGAGTTGATCGAGTTGGTACCGGAAACTACAAATTTGTTGGTCGCTCCAAGAGTCATATAGAACTAAACCGAACTACCGGGATAATGTGGTCAGTTTCGGCTCCGATCTCATCGGTCTCCGAAACTCGAATCATGATGTGTCTGCTGGTCGGTCAGATCCGAAAGACCGGGTCCGGACTCTCTGCCTGGCTGAGGAGTAACCGGTACTTTCTAAACATCCGTCCTTATAAAATGAGGAAAATCCACTTTCGCCCTTTCCATGCCTCTCAAATACTTTGTCATAAAAAACACCATCAACAATAATTTTTCTCGTTTGTGAGTGTCATCGTGCAAGTGTATTGCCTTTTCTCACTGGTACTACTTTAAACTGCATCTAGGGATGTAAATTTCTGGATCCGGATCCGGATCCATAAGTTCTTCAGTGGATCCAGGTTCAGATGTGTACCCGATAAAGCACTTTCGGGTCCGGACCCGAGTACCCGGATTTGGGCCCGGGATCCGCAACTGTCCACTTTTTTTTTAAAGCTCCACTTCCACTATTTAATATCAATACTATGTATTAACAATTCACAACAAGTTTGAATGCATATTGATTGTCATCTGTAGTTACAAAAAAAAAAACTATAAAGATATTTTGGAACTCTTATCTCTACTGAAATTCATATCAAATGAATACTATTATTTTGTTTACTTTTTTTGTTATTTCTCATATTATTTAGTTTACTTTTTTGTTATTTCTCAATTTTAAAGTGGTCAAATGATAATAATTTTTTTTTTAAAATCTTAAATTCATTTCCACATAAGGTAAGTTGAGCATTTTAGTCCATCAACCATTCTCATGATAGATTTTGGAAATGAAGCACATGTTACATAAAAATACAACTTATCAAATTCTAAATTTAAACAAATCAATGTCAAAAAATATAATAACGTCGTCAACTGATATAAGAGTTTCAACATAATCTTTCAATACCAATTATCATCAAGAAAATATACTTCTAAGATATGTAACGTTTATAATTTTATAGCTTTTGAATACCATAGATTTACCAACTCAACTCTTACTAGAACTAAAGATTATGTCGAATGAGAGAGTGCGACTAATTTGAGGTGGAGAGCCAGTAACTAATAAAAAGATTAAATTTTGTTTAAATTTCATTTAAATTATTCGGCAAGTATAGGTTTCCATTATAGCTTGTTTTTTTTTAATTATACCGGGTCCCGGGTACCCGGGTCCGGAACTACTCGGACCCACATCCGGACCCGGTATAATACGGGTTTTCCAAAACAAGACCCGGATCCGCAACATTTTTGAGCGGATCCAGGTCTATGCGGACCCGGGCCGGATCCGGGTCTGCTTGCCATGCCTAACTGCATCCCTTCATATAGTACCTTGTATAGTACTTCAATCTGGGCCGTCGATCTCACATTTGAATTTGAATTTCGGGATTATATATAGTGGTTAGCTTTTACTTCTAATTTTCCTCTTCACTTCATTTTTTCTTTCGAGAGTTTAATTCTCACGTGTGCTTTAAAATACTTAAAAATAGATTCGGTTTTTTTGAATTAGATATATGAATTAAGGATTTTGATGTTGTTGACGACTGATTTTGGTTTCAGGACAATATTGGAATATTTACTCCCGAGACAATCCTCTTTCAATAGTGAATTTGTTTGGTTATGGGGGAACCAAAAGCAAACTTAGCAAAAGACAGATAAATACGCCAATCGACAAAGAGATTTAACGTGGTTCGGCGGATTAGATCCAACCTACGTCGACAGACACAAATCGAATAATACTTTTATTACTAAGATATGCTTCTCCGATATCTCTCATGTTTACAAGTCTGATGATAATGATTCTGATGCCTCTCACATATACCTTCCCCTTCTATTTATACTAGTAAAGAAATCAGATTCATTTTCTTATAAGGATTCCTAGATTAAAACTAAATTCACTTCCCATATCCTATTAGGACACTGACTTATCACCCTTTCCCCATGAAAGTAGGATAATTTATCTTCTTATCCGTAAAAATAGGATGTCTTATCTTCTGGAGCATATCCCGCTATCTGGTCGGTCTTTATGAGGTCGGTCACAATGGTCTTTTGAACTGAGAATGCTGCTATCGATCTGATAATGCTCGGTCATCCGATCTTAAGTGGTCGGTTTATCGATCATAAAGTGCTCGGCCCCTCACTCATGTGGTCGGGTCGGTATTAATGATCCTGAACAAGTAGGGAGTTTCCCCTTTTTACCTCTGCCGTATTGCTTAAATATCATAGTGCTTAAAAACACCATCAACATCTATCCCATAGTTCTCGGTAACAACGAGTTTGTGAGTTGATGCCGGGAACTATAAAAAAAGATGGTGTTCCGATGAATCCGTCGGTGGTCACTCCAGGAACCGCAGAGAAAAATGCCTTGGCTGCAAATCTGGTCCTTCATGCCACCTTCATGTGCTCAGTCAACGAGTATCCCGATATCTACCCGTGGAGAAAATGCTTTGCCCTTATGTTGATGACGATCGACTCGGTGGGACGTAACCCGACCCCGAGCTGAGAAGAACATTTGGCTCTGGGGGAATGTCACCTCCCCAGACCAATAGAGGGCCGAGCATGGGGGAGATGCTCCGATCACATGCCAATGATAAGTCTCTCGGTGGGACGTATCCCGACCCGGAGCTGAAGAAAGACTTGGCTCTGGGGGAATGTTACATCCTCAGTCCAAAGAAGCCGACTCGGTGGGACGTAACCCGACCCCGAGCTGAAAGAAAGACTTGGCTCTGGGGATTGTTACATCCCCAGTCCAAAGAAGCTGACTCGGTGGGACGTAACCCGACCCCGAGCTGAAAGAAAGACTTGGCTTTGGGAGAATGTTACATCCCTAGTCCAAAGAAGCCGACTCGGTGGGACGTAACCCGACCCTGAGCTAAAAGAAAGACTTGGCTCTGGGGGAATGTTACATCCCAGTCTAAAGAAGCCGACTCGGTGAAACGTAACCCGACCCCGAGCCGAATAAAACATAAGGCCTCGACGGAACGAAATCCAGCCCTGAGCCGAATAAATAAGTGGCCTCGGCGGAACGAAATCCAGCCCCGAGTCGAATAAACAAGTGGCCTCGGCGGAACGAAATCCAGCCCCGAGCCGAAACAGACATCGATCTCGGCGGTACAAGAGCAGACCCGAGCCGGAAAGAAACACCGGTCTCGGCGGTACAAGAGCAGACCCGAGCCGGAAAGAAATACCGGTCTCAGCGGTACAAGAGCAGACCCGAGCCGGAAAGAAACATCGGTCTCGGCGGTACAAGAGCATACCCGAGCCGGAAAGAAACATCGGTCTCGGCGGTACAAGAGCAGACCCGTACCGGAAAGAAACATCGGTCTCGGCGGTACAAGAGTAGACCCGAGCCGGAAAGAAACATCAGTCTCGGCGGTACAAGAGCAGACCCGAGCCGGAAAGAAACATCGGTCTCGGAGGTACAAGAGCAGACCCGAGCGGTAAAACAAATATCAAAACCATTGTGTGGGCCACAACAAACAAGCATAATCAAATGTCAGCCTAAGACAGAAGAGGTCTTACTCACATTTTTGGGATCCGTTGCCTTTCTTGCAACTCTACAAGGGTCACTACAAGCAAGGCTCTTCTTAATACATCCTCTCTGTATCTCAGCATTCCACGCATCCGACCGGATGACTTCCGCTATCAACTTTGGTCGACCTCAAAAACTGAATGATCTATGTACACACTGAGATATCCTTCTTTCACCAAGTCTTCTACCTGCTCCCGCAGGTCTCTGCACCCATTTGTGGCATTTCCCCTTACGTTATGGTAGATACAATAAACCCTACTATTTCCCTCCTCAATCGGGAACCTCCTCAAATTAGGCTCGACCAACAGACCTTTATCCTGGATTTCCCGAACTATCTAGGCTATAGGTTTGTTCAGGGGGGTGTAGATTGTCCTCCCCGCGACACACTTGACTTGGACATATGACTTTATCTCTTGAACATGACTACTCAGAGGTGTCGGTCCGAGTTTCTCTTCTCTGCTCCGGGATTGGTCTCCTCAAATTTCTGATCGAATCCCACTGATTGTCTGACCTGAGTATCTTAGCCTTTCGGGTGCCTACTCCCCGGGCAATCTTTTTCTCCTCCTCTATTAAGATAAACTCTCCTGTCCAACTCCAGGGCAGTGGCATAATCCGATACGTCTTGAATCCTCAGGTGAGTCCACAACTTCCCGACCTTCAAACCTCCCTTGAGACTTTCTAGCGCTTCCGATGACTCGTACGCTCCGACCTCGAGCACCAAATTGTGGTATCTTTTAATAAAATTCCTCAGGGGCTCATCATCCCCCTGCTTCATCAGTCTCAATTCTCCCACCATTTTCTTTGGGACGCAGGCCCATTTGAAGTGCCGAACAAATGACTTCCTTGTTGGTTTCTATTAAGGTCCAAAGAATGAAATCAAGCACAAAAACGCATGTGAATACACAAAGGAGAATGTTGGAATCATACTCACATTGAACAGATCTTGCGACGCGATGAACACAAGCCTTTTCTTCCTCCAAGATGGCTCGGCAGTGAAGCTTTTGGGCAGTGGACTGTTCGGCATTTGCTGCTTTGGCTCCTCCAAGAATCGGCCATGGATGTCCTTCATTGAAGCTCCCAGCTCCAAGCTTCCAAAATGGATTCCAAGCTTACGAAATCACTGCCCTATCAACTTAGGATAACTCTATGTGTGTGCTAGCACTTGATTTTGCAACAAAATCACTCTCTTGCTTCTCTTTGTCTTTCGGCAGAACCAGAAATGGAAGAAGAAAGAAATTGGCTCCAAACCGTGAGAGAAGAGGAGGGAAAGAGAGAAGACCGTAAGTGGTTAGAGAGAGATAAGGAAAAAGTTTTTTGTTTTTATATTATGATTTTTTAAAAAAATCAAAAAACAAAACCATTTTCCATTTACCAAAAGTCAAAAAGCAAAAACCAATTAATGCTTTTCAACTACCACATCAATCACTCAATAAATCAATCAAATTGTCACATCACTCAAAGTGACATGTGATTTGATGCTTGATGTGACTAGCGATTTGACACTTGATGTGACTTGCGTGCCGCATTCGAATTCGAAATGTGAATGCGCTCGCAAACACACTCGGGCTCGGGTTCGCTAATTCCGAATTAACAAATTTTCCGTTGCGATGTAATTAAATCATTATGCCTAGCGAAATCACTATTCACGTCGCTAACGAATTAATTCTAAATTAACTCGTTTGCCCGAATTAAAATCTAATTCCAATTCCGCGTCGAAATATAATTTCGTATAATATATCGAATATATTATTTTATCGATTAATTCCAAATTAATCGTTCTCTCTCTTTAATTAATATTTTATCCCAGATAAAATATCTCCGCAATTAATCCCAGATTAATTTTCTCTCTCATCAAATTAATCCCAGATTAATTAAAGTGTGAGTCATACATCATCGGTGAATCTTCGGGAAGTGACCCATGAGATCCCCGGATATGTTGGCAGTAAATATGGTCGTCGGACTATCCGAACACGTAAGTACCTAGTACTACGTTTATACCGATTTACAAGACAATGTTGGCTTCTAGCAAAGCGCCATGCCTACCCAATTCTCCAGAAATATCATTATAGGAATATGTTATCTATATCAGGCGTAGTATACGTAGTATTGCGTATTTCGATCCAGCATCAGATGACCACGTGCTAGGCCTGGGGCTGGAATTGTGTCTGCCCCGTACGAAGCACATATCAGATGTCTGGTAACTAGTCTCTATAATCAGATATACATGACCTAGTCATAATATCCCGATAACTCGAGCATTTAAGAGAACAAGTTTCGTATCCTACGCGATCATCATCTCCACTATGACTGGAGTGATACTTCTATCTCGACATCACACCCAACACACTACGATTCTCAATATACCCAGAATAGGCGTACACAGAACCTGTTAAAGCCCTGGACGACCGCAACCAAAGTATATTGATTGTCGTAAGTATTAGCGGTGCAAGTCTCAGGTTAAGACTAAATTACACCTACCCTGATTTCGGACTTCCATAGACACATAGTCATACTACCAATGGAATTCCGAGGGGGTCTATCCAGAGCGAAGCTGTTTCCCGTACCATCGGTAAAACACAACCTCCTATTACACTTGCATGAGTATCTTATACCCAAATATATGAGAGCTATGCCGTTGTGCCCTCACAACACGCACAAGTGTAATACTAGTCTTTTACACATTTATCGATGTCCAATCTCGATAATACTCTGACTAGGGATATTTAATGATTTATCCTTCATGGACTGATACTGTCTCATATCATTCTCAATCCAGGAACAAATCACAGGGACCTCCTATCATTTATATAACTTGGTGATCTAATCACAAATGATAAGAGTGCAATCTCCTTTGTCACATAGTTAATTTGTACAACAACACCATGATATGTACAAATAGTGACGCTATGGGTCATAATTGTCCAAAAATCTCCCACTTGGCCTATAGCCAGTCACTCGAGTGTCTGACACCTGAACTATGTACGGTTGGCTCAAACTGCTGAGAAAAGGCTTTCGTCAGCGGATTTGTATGAATATCATCTGATGCGATTTATTCGATCATCACATTGCCACGATGTATGATCAGAACGAATCAGATGAATATCGAAGTATTTATCTGGATCGGTTATGAGACCATTAATTCTTTAGCATGTGCTTACGCCTAGCTCAGCTGCTAACAGAACTATATCTAATCTAATTAGATTTATTATCGACCCAAATGGCTTCTATTGCTGCCTCAGCTGCAGCAATAACCCGCTTTTGTTGTTTATTCGGTAACAATATCTTGCTTGGAAGATTTCCAGCTCACTGTACCGTTATTCAAACTTTTATAGTTTTATTGTTACGACTTATAGTCGTTATCATGAAAGCCAAGCTTTCACCAATTATATTATGGGAATATCATTTCCAAGAAATGATATATCATCATTACTCAGGACATTCACTGTCAGTGCGCTCCCACTAACCTCCTTATATACACAAGAATTATTTTCGTTTTGAATTAAATCATACATCATTATGATTACATCAAAACGATAATTCCAAAAACTTAATGCTTGCTTCAATCCATCTATGGATCGAATAACCTGCAAACCTAGTTTGTTTGTTATGGTTCAACAAAACCGTCAAGATGTTGTAAACATCCTCCGAAAGGTTTCCGTTAAGGAAAGCGGTTTTGGCATTCAGCTGCCACATTTCATTAATGAAACATGCAGCATT
Source organism: Zanthoxylum bungeanum (assembly GCA_019454045.1). Taxonomy (NCBI): domain Eukaryota; kingdom Viridiplantae; phylum Streptophyta; class Magnoliopsida; order Sapindales; family Rutaceae; genus Zanthoxylum; species Zanthoxylum bungeanum. The sequence goes on from SKCR01051702.1 coordinate 47,060, forward strand.
AGCAGCATTATCCAAACGGATTTACCGTGGCAACAGGTAAAAGGTTTCGTCGCAATCAACATAATGTTGATAACTCTACCTTTCGCTACAACCTCTACTTAGCTACGTTATGTGCTTTCATCTCCATGTATGCCATCCATTTATGTCTTCCTTGAAGACTTATATAGTACCAATAGGCACAATGTCTTGTGGTACATCAACTAGTGTCTAAACATAGTTGGTATACATGGAATCCACTTTGGACTTTATGGAACTTTGCTATAATAGAGAGTTGATACCTTGTATCACTTCCTCATACGTAGTCAGTTGGTATTCCTCAAAAGATTGACATCTTTATGTGGTGAGATCAGAAACCCATACCCCAGGTTGTTTTCTGACTCTCTCCGACATACGCGGTTCTTGTGTATTCGAAGATTATTGGTATAGTTTCATCCTTGATGAACTATTTGTGTTCCATAAGGACTTGGTGCCTTGATAGTATTACTCTGATTTTCATCGAGTTTTTTTACTTTCCTCCCACTTACCACTGCATATCGGTATTCCTCTTAGGAAAAACGCATGGCGAACAACAATTACATTGTTCTTTTGTGAGTTGTATATAGTATACTTAGGTATCCCTAGGATAACCTACAACTTTGGCACTTATCCGATTTGGGTTCTGGTTTGGTATCATCCAAATTTACGCCTAGCATACCCAAATCTTCAGGAATGAGAAACCTGGTTTCTTTCCTGTTCATATCTAATATGTTATCTGTCAAATAGATATTTATGGAACCTTATTCAAAATAAGTTCTGCACTGTTTAGCGTATCCGTTGAAGGAAATGGTAGCTCAGAGCGACTCATGATTAACCTTATCATGTCCAACAAATTTCGGTTTATCCTGTCGGACACACCGTCAAATTGACGTGTTCCGGGAGGAGTCCTCATTGAAAGAATACTATACTCTTTCAAGTATTTGAGAAACTTATTGCTTGAGTATTTTCTATCATGGTCTAACCGTGATGGTTTAATACTTTAGCCGATCTGTTTGTTTATCTCGTGTCGAAACTCTAAAAGTTTCCGATTTATGTTTCAAAAGAAACACATAACCATAACGTGATGCCACATCCGTGTATGGTCACGAAATATTCATATCCACTTCTAGCCTAGCTAGACATGGGCCCACTTACGTCAATATGAACGAGGGCTAGCAGATCGATGACACTTGCACTTTTACCAAGTAAAGGTGTTTTAGGCATTTTGCCCAATAAAATAGATTCGTAGACTTTATTTGATTAGGATTAAATCAGTCCTAGTACCCACTCTTCAAAAGTGTGGATATACGATTCTTGTTTAGATTGTGTCCCAGACAAAAATGCCACAATAAAGTTTCATCTGATCAAATCAGTTTGAGCTGTTTGTTTGTCATATATACATTTGAGATTTATTTATATTCAAAATATAAATTCTGTCATTCACATCTAATGTGTTTATCTCAATATCATCTTTATATAAAAAACACTTTAGTGTTCTAGAATATAAAGGTACACCTGCAACGGGTTAAACACTGATATAGATATAATGTATCTAGTCAAACTAATTACATTATAACAGTATCCTAATTTAAGTACACACCCGAAGGTAGTTCCTAAACTTAGGTATCTACGGTTAAAACAGCGACTTTCGTCCCGTTTTCAATTCACAGATTAATCTCTATTGAAGTCAGTATCCTGCTCATAGCAGATTCTGAACATCAGTACATATATTTTATGTACCACACTAAATATTTAAAATCTAATTTTAATACTAGTAATGAACATAATGTTGACAAACATATTTGAAGTCAGAGCCTTGCCCGTCTTCAATTCCTTCATGTCTGCTTTGTCCAAACGGCAGTCACGCTTCCGCGATCCCGTTTGCCACAATTTAGGCAGACATTTTGGGATATGTCATTTATCTTCCTAGAAATTATAATGATTTTGCTTTTGCCAGTTTTAACACTCCAGAAGCCTTTGGCCAAGCATTGGCCTTCTAGAATATCGAAGTAAGGTGCGCCTTGCGCTACTTGTCTAATTGCAAACTCTTGACTTTTTCTCCTTGAGAATAGTCATTAACTCTCCAAGAGTTATTATTGCAATTTTAGTACTTCTAAAATCTAAGCATAGATTTATGAAGATCCTTCAATTTCATTATCATACTTTAAGGATCTAATCCTTAGTTCTGATTCAGAAATTAAGGAGTTTACCGCGACAAGCTTAATGGATTAAGCACTTAAGTTATCATTACATGAATCTTCCAAAGATCATGCTCTACTATTTGCTTAACTCCGAGTTTTATGCATAATACGTTATTTTATCTAATAAAGTAACTTATTATTTTTCCAGAACCATCCTGAAATATTATTCCCAATTTGAAAATTAAACCATTTAAATACATTTTCCCCATGATTATATTTTAAATGTCAATCTTTCAATTTATCTTGATTCTAATAGTCCAACTATTTAATCAACGATTTTGGTACTATTTGTTATAATGATTACAATAGTCCAACTATTTAATCAACTATAATTTAATAGATTAAAATCAATTATATTGATTACTATAATCCAATTATAAAATCAACTATAAATGAATAGTTTGAATATAGTCCAACTATTTTATTAAAACAACATTTAAATATTAGTCCAACTAACATTTAATTTATTTGACGAATGATATTTGTTTGAGCGCGTATGGCAAGTAATTAAACGAGTATTGCAAATTCAATTCTTGCCTCCCACTATTTTCGGCGAGCCTCTAACCATCTGTCGAGTACTCGGGAAACCGCGTTTCCTAGTGGGCTAGGATCCCGTTAAATATCACAAAATCTTGACTTTGGCCAACAAATTGTATGATAATTAACTAGGTAGATCTCTAAGATCGATTGGATCCAATCCAATTCCTAGATCCGGTATGGGGACATCCAAGTCCGAAACATATATCTTATATATGCCAATACATCCAATGTATTACCTAACTTTTTTCCTCTGAATCAACTAAGCCTTGGCTTTGGCACAACAAACTTAGTGATCCCAGTTAAGCGCGACCCATTGACCATGGAAAGCTTCGTAATCAATGTCGATGGACAAGAAGTGGTCTTGACTTTGGCCAAAAAACCACAACTTGGACAAGACACTGATATGGAACAAGGCTCTCGTGATTCAAACACATCCTCGACAGACAAATGCCTTGACTTTGGCTAACAAACCAATGCCGTCTTAGATCTTGAGTAAGAATCACTCAATGGAAGGAAAAATGCTTAATATTATTTGAGGGTTTTTCGCGTGCAAATTGGCAACCAATTTATTATCTTTGTTAAGGTCTCATCATCATACACCCTTAAATATGCATTCTAAACACATAATAAAGCGCATATGAAAAACAATAATGATATGCGGATGAATACTTTACACATTGATCCTAGATCAAATCTCTCTCTTTCCTCTCTCCTGCTAGCACAAGTATTACTTCTACCTGTTACATAACACTCCTAAAGAAACCTCATTTACATTGAGGGGAATAAGTGATAAGAGAAATACAATGAGAAAGGAGGTAATAGGCTGGACACGTAGGTCCAATTAATAAATTCAAAATTTATTACAACAATTTTCAAAATTGCTCCACCCATCTAATGTCCATCCGATATACATTATTCATGCATCGCAACCATGTATTCACACAAGCATGTTATCAATCAATCTAATCCAATTAATTAATCTGATAATTAGTGATCATCCAATGTTCAAACAACGATTTGATTTTGCGCGAGTCAAACTCGTTTTGCGAATAAGTACTCAAAGTACGAATTCTTGAATTAAATTAAACTACAACATTAAATCCAATTTAATATGTATTTAATATTAATTCTCTATTTAATTCCAAATTAAATACTACATTTTATTAATAAACCTTTTACGATTTAAATTCCAAATTTAATCGTTACGGGTCTCAAAGCCCGATTAACATCCAATGTTTATTTAATTAAAGTCCAATGGGCTTTTAATTAATTTCTTTAAGGCATGGACTTTTGGTCAACTCGGGTCAAACCCAAAGACTAAAGCCATTTAAAGGAATCACCCTTATGTGCCTAGAAACCAATTTAGGCCCATTAGGCCCAATTAAAATTAAGGTCCATTAAGTCATAATTGGACTTTATTGATGCGGTTTTGGGCCCAATTGGATCCAACCAATTTAGCCTAAACCTAACTTGGTACAACCAAGCCCAATAAGCCCAATTACAACATTTAAGGCCCAATTTCCAAAATAAGCCCAAATTAATTAAATTACACAAATCCAATTTCATAATTTAATTAACCTAAAGTGTATTACACAATTAATTACCCAATTAACATTTCTAAAATATCAATTAGCCTAATTAATCATGCACTTTCACAACAAAACATGTCCAACACATTTTATCAAAAATCAAACCCATTTTCATGCTTTGTCATTCTCGGCAATATAGGGTTTTTCATTCCGATTCGGTTTCAATCCAATTGAATCCACAATCATCATTTCCCAAATCATTTCAACTCATCCAATGAATCAAAAATAAAAAAACACCATGAATTTCAAAAACTCATTAGATTCGGCCAAGCCACTAATTTGGGGAAAATTTGTCCAATTCAAAATTCAATCCAATTAAACCTCAAATCAACTTTAACCAATTGTTTTAAGTCATCCAATGATAAAAAAAAAAAACAAAAATTACCAGACATTAGGGCTCTTCAATAATCGGCCAAGCCAACACAATTGGGGAAAACTTGATCCAATCAAATTTCTTGAAATTGATCATGCACAACTTCAATTAATCAACATCCAAGCATACTTAATCAATCAATTTAACCAAATCATGCTCAAATTGATTTTACCCAATTTTAAACCCTAAAATATTTCATGCTCAATTTAGGCTCTAGATACCATTGTTGGTTTCTATTAAGGTCCCAAGAATGAAATCAAGCACAAAAACGCATGTGAATACACAAAGGAGAATGGCGGAATCATACTCACATTGAACGGATCTTGCGACGCGATGAACACAAGCCTTTTCTTCCTCCAAGATGGCTCGGCAGTGAAGCTTTTGGGTAGTGGACTGCTCGACATTTGCTGCTTTGGCTCCTCCAAGAATCGGCCATGGATGTCCTCCATTGAAGCCCAAGCTCCAAACTTCCAAAATGGATTCCAAGCTCACGAAATCACTGCCCTATCACCTTAGGATAACTCTATGTGTGTGCTAGCACTTGATTTTGCAACAAAATCACTCTCTTGCTTCTCTTTGTCTTTCGGCAGAACCAGAAATGGAAGAAGAAAGAAATTGGCTCCAAGCCGTGAGAGAAGAGGAGGGAAAGAGAGAAGACCGTAAGTGGTTAGAGAGAGAAGGAAAAAATGTTTTGTTTTTATATTATGATTTTTTAAAAAAATCAAAAAACAAAACCATTTTCCATTTACCAAAAGTCAAAAAGCAAAAACCAAGTAATGCTTTTCAACTACCACATCAATCACTCAATCAATCAATCAAATTGTCACATCACTCAAAGTGACATGTGATTTGACGCTTGATGTGACTAGCGATTTGACGCTTGATGTGACTTGCGTGCCGCATTCGAATTCGAAATGAGAATGCGCTCGTAAACACACTCGGGCTCGGGTTCGCTAATTCCGAATTAACAAATTTTCCGTTGCGATGTAATTAAATGATTATACCTAGCGAAATCATTATTCACGTCGCTAACGAATTAATTCTAAATTAACTCGTTCGCCCGAATTAAAATCTAATTTCAATTCCGCGTCGAAATCCAATTTCGTATAATATATCGAATATATTATTTTATCGATTAATTCCAAATTAATCGTTCTCTCTCTTTAATTAATATTTTATCCCAGATAAAATATCTCCGCATTTAATCTCAGATTAATTTTCTCTCTAATCAAATTAATCCCAGATTAATTAAAGTGCGAGTCATACATCATCGGTGAATCTTCGGGAAGCGACCCATGAGATCCCCGAATATGTTGGCAGTAAATATGATCGTCGGACTATCCGAACACGTAAGTACCTAGTACTACGTTTATACCGATTTACAAGACAATGTTGGCTTCTAGCAAAGCGCCATGCCTACCCAAATCTCCAGAAATATCCTTATAGGAATATGTGATCTATATCAGGCGTAGTATACGTAGTATTCGTATTTCGATCTAGCATCGGATGACCACGTGCTAGGCCTGGGGCTGGAATTGTGTCTGCCTCGTACGAAGCACATATCGGATGTCTGGTAACTAGTCTCTATAATCGGATATACATGACCTAGTCATAATATCCCGATAGCTCGAGCATTTAAGAGAACAAATTTCGTATCCTACGCGATCATCATCTCCACTATGACTGAAGTGTAACTTCCATCTCGACATCACACCCAACACATTACGATTCTCAATATACCCCAAATAGGCGTACACAGAACCTGTTAAAGCCCTGGACGAACGCAACCAAAGTATATTGATTGTCGTAAGTATTAGCGGTGCAAGTCTCAGGTTAAGACCAAATTACACCTACCCTGATTTCAGACTTCCATAGACACATAGTCATACTACCAATGAAATTCCGAGGGGGTCTATCCAGAGCGAAGCTGTTTCCCGTACCATCGGTAAAACACAACCTCCTATTACACTTGCATGAGTATCCTATACCGAAATATATGAGAAATATTCCGTTGTGCCCTCACAACGCGCACAAGTGTAATACTAGTCTTTTACGCATTTATCGATGTCCAATCTCGATAATACTCTGACTAGGGATATTTAATGATTTATCCTTCGTGGACTGATACTGTCTTATATCATTCTCAATCTAGGAACAAATCACATGGACCTCATATCATTTATATATCTTGGTGATCTAATCACAAATGATAAGAGTGCAATCTCCTTTGTCACATAGTTAATTTGTACAACAACACCATGATCTGTACAAATAGTGACGCTATGGGTCATAATTGTCCAACATTCCTGAGTTGCGCGAAGCTTCCGATGCTCCCTGGGGCTAGACTTCTGAACCACAGAATGGCAGATCCTCCCAAGGTTAGGGGGAAAACTTTACAAACGGCATCCCCTACTACTCCTTGGACCTCCATTAATAGGACAAAACTTTCAATATGGGATTTTGGATCAGTATGGCCTTTGTAGGGCGTCATGGACGACATGTTTAATCGTCTTGGGAATTTTACCGACCTTATTTCTTCTGTGAAGGGAGATTCAACCTCGCCGTCCCGAGCATCTCCCGTGTTAGTTTTGAGGTTCACTTCCCACTTGGCCATTTCTTTTCTTAACCAAGATTTTATATTGCCATCTGTGTTACTGTGCCACCTCCTACGGCCTTCTTCGCGTCTGTCACCCCGGGTGCGGCGTTCCTCATGACTTGAGATTTCCTGTCCAGTCTCACCATCCTTCCTATCTCATCTTCTGGTGTCGCGGGGGCTATCATAGGAAGAATCTAGCGATTGTCGCCCCTCTTATTCTTCCCACGTATCCTCCGTTTGTAAATCTTTTTCTACCCCTACGTACCTCATCCCATAAAGACCCTTCCTCCTAGGTTCATCGTCTTCGCTATCATCTGCAACCTTTTTTCCTTCCGCTATTTCACCTCTCCTCCGACTGGTTCCGGCTTCAAACTTCTCATTATTTGTTTTTTCCATCCTCTCCAGTCTGTTCATCATGGACTTCAACAGGTTTTGATTTTCCTCCTTTTCTTTCATCATATTTTCCTCTATTTTCTCCATCTATTCTGCTGTTGAACTCCCCGATGACTGGCGATTTCCACCTTCTGCCATTGTCTTACCACGCGAGCTGCTTTTCGTTGGATTCCCCACAGACTGCGCCAACTGTTGACGGCTGATTTTGGTCTCAGGACAATATTGGAATATTTATTCCCGAGACAATCCTCCCTCAATAAAATATGAAATTATGAAAAGCTAATAACTTAATAATAAATACTTTTAATTAATTTATTTAATGAAATTATTAATAATTATACCTTAACATATTTTATTTGTAAATATTTTTTTATATGATAAAATACAATGGATAAAATAAAAATAATAAGTTGATAAATAAAAATAATAAATAATAAATAATACGCATATTAACGATATTAAAAACTTATAACTGTGTTAATAAATGGAAGAATGATGTTAAATAAAAATATAATTCTTGTTCAAAATTTTCATAATTTATCCATTAAGTAACAATATTTATTGTAAAACTTATTAGATTTAATAATATTTTTAATATTTGTAGTATCAATAAAATAAAATAAATACAAATATATAATTTATCATAATAATATAATAGTAGTTAATGGTAAAATAATAAATGAATATTTGTTTCTTGAGGTTAGGGGTAATGAGATAATATAAAAACAATAGGGGATAAGTGGTAAATAGCTAATACAGTTGGGGGGGGGGGGGGGGGGGGGGGGGGGTTATAGATTTTACAAATATGGAATAATTCAGTGATTGCTTTTGAGTGGGATTTCCTTTTAATTACTTTAAGCCATAGATGGATATGAAAATTTATTAATAGAACAACTCATATTTATATGGATGTGCCAAATTCATTTTGTTTTGACATTGAAGGGGTATTAGGGTCAATATAAATATTTTACAAAATATTTTTTTTAATAATTTAGCAAAATGGCAATTTAATCCCTCTTCACCTATATAAGCGGAGTTCGAACCTCATATCTTTTTTTTTTTTCACTAAATTTTTTTACTAACTGACGCCCTTTAAAGCAACATTAATTTTTAGTAATTCATTTATTAAACATTCATAAATAATTGAATACCCTGTTTGTTATTTGTAATTGTAATTGAATGCAGTAATAAAGAATTGGTCAAATGAATTGACAATATATAGTAATAAAATATTTAGATTTCATTTTGTAAATGATATTTATTGAGAATATGAATTAGCTTACGAGTATTACGGTGAGAGTATAAACTAACTTATAAACTCACCAAATTCTCTACTAGACGACACATTTTGATTAACCCGTCTCAATTGATTTGATTAAAAAAAGAACTCAATCCATTGGTTCTTAATAAATAATTTAATATGTTTATTAGTTTAATTATCAAACATCATTACACTCTATAAACCATACATCTTCTTATTATATGTATATATATAAATTTTTTTTTTTAAATTTAAACGGCTAGACCACGTATCTTTTAAAGATTTAACCAATTAAACTAGCGACAATAAATTAATATTTTTCATTATAAACTTAAAAAAAGATCCATCAATCACCCAAATCTATCCTTATGGACAACTAAAGCCTATTATTGTTTTATAAAATTGGAACACATATTATTTTTAATTTGTTAATGTATACCCTTAGAGAGAGCTATTAGTTTTATAATATATTAAAACCTTTACTTATATCGAAATAAGTGAAATTCACAAAAGAGAGAGAGAGAGTTTCCTTGTCCCAACGGTATGAATCCAACTAGACCTAGCCAATAACTCAGTTGAACTGAATCCAACCATCCAGTAAAGATGTTCATAGGGTCAGGTCAATTTGTTACTCAACCAAATCCAGTCGGGTTCCAAAAAATAAAAATCAAATTTTGAGTTAATCTGACCCGACCTGATTTTTTGGGGTTGAGTGACTGGTTTTTAGGACCAACCTGACCCGACCCGAAAATTAGATTTTTTTATTATTTTTCTAAAATTTTTATTTTTAAATTTTTATTTTTACTATTATTTTAGTTGTTTATTATTATTTTATCTTGAAATTTTATAAGATTGACAAGTTTGGGGACATAAAATATATGTTGCATGAATCTGGATTTTTATATTATTTTCTGGGTCCATTGTTATTAATTACGCTTTTCTGGGATTTTTGGGTTGTTCGTTTGTTGGGTTTCTGGGTATTGGGTTTTTTGGATATGGTGTTTTATTATGACTCTGATGTTTATGGCATATTGTATATATAAAAATGCATGTATAGGTCGGGTCATACTTTGAGTAGCATCCGGGTCGTGTTTGGGTTCTTGTTTGCAAAACTTACATTCTCGTCATTACTAAGGCACTTAAGCTTATTAGGGTTAGTTACTCAACGAAGAAAATAGAGTAAAACCCTAATAATTATGATATGCCCAACTAATAATCTTACACATCGGGTTGTCCATTTTTAGGAAAATATCTGAATTATGGTAGGCCCAACTAACAGTACCGAGCCAACAGCATGTAGTGAAACTGCCAAGTACATAAATAACTGCTCACCCGGATTGGCTTAGCCAGAAGCGGAGGTTGGGTGAGGTATTCATTGAGCTGCTGGAATGCATCTCCGCACTCATTTGTCCACTCTATCTCATTCTTTGCCTTATTTACCAATTGAAAGAAGATATGACACTAGTCAATAGCCTTGGAGATGAACCAGTTAAGTGCTGCAATCCGACCTGTCAAGCTCTAAATTTCTTTCATTGTCCTCAGTGATTATAGGTCTATTACTGCTTTGATCTTCTGTGGATTAGCTTCAATGCCCATTGCACCGACCATATACCCCAAGAAATTTCCCGATGAGGCACCAAATGCATATTTTATAGGTTCAACTTCATCCCTTACTTCATCAGAAGCTCATAAATTTCCCTGAGGTCCTTCAGATGATCACTAGACAATATTAACATTATGATCATATCATCGACATAAACTTACATTGTTTTACCGATGAGAGGATTGAAGACCCGATTCACCAGCGTCTGATATGTCACCCCTACATTCTTCAACCCAAACAACATCACTTTGTAACAATATAGCCCCTGATCAGTAATGAAGGTTGCATTCTCCTCATCCCCGAGGAACACCATGATCTGGTTGTAACCCAAGAACGCATTCGTGAAACTGAGAAGTCCATGATAGGTTGTTGAATCCACTAACTGGTTAACTTTAGGAAGTGAGAAACTATCTTTCAGGCAAGCTTTATTTAGGTCGGAGAAATCCACACACATTCTTCAATTGTTGTTTGCCTTTTTGACCAAGACAACATTCGATACCCACTATGGGTACTTCACTTCCATGATGAATCCGACATGTAACAATTTATCCATCTTTGCATTGATGGCCTCATACCGTTCTTGGTTGAAAGTCTTCATTTTATGTTTCACCACCTTATGAGCTAATCAATGGACAATGGGTGACTTATGACCCGAAGATCAATCCCAGACATATTCTTATGACTCTAAGCAAAAACATCAGCGTATTCCTTAAGGAATTCAATAAACCCATCTTTTAGACTTTGTGCCAACCCAACCCCGACCTTTACCAATTTATCCGAGCTAGTGAGCGCCATAAATTCTAGCTTCTCTCCAGTCTCCCCACATTGGACAGTCTCATTGGGTTGGGGATCGGTAGTCTCCACCTCTGCTAACTTCTCATCACTCTCTTTCCTCTTATGTCCTGCACTGTCAGTGATGAACAAAGTTTCCTTAGAAGTTGTTGTAAAATAGATCATTGCCATTCTCAAGCTTCGACAGACAAACCCGACTCCATCCCGGGTCAAGAATTTTAGCTTCAAGTAGTAGCTCAATATGGCTGCTCTTGACTTCATCATAAAAGGTCTTCCCAAAATCATATGTTAACTGCTCATATAATCAACCACCGTGAAGTCTAAGGGTGGCATAAAAGCCCGAAGCTCGGCCCGGCCCGGGGTGGAAAAAGCCCGGGCCGGGCCTTAAAATGAAAGCCCGGCTCGGGCTCGGGCCGGGCTTTCCAATTTTGGCCCGGGCCCGGGCCGGCCTGGGCCAAAATAAAAAAAAACATAAATAAATATATATATTTTTAATATGTTTGTACCAATTTTATTTATTTTTAGCATTTAAATTGTTAATTTATCAATGAAACTTGTGATTTATTTATAAATTGTCTTTGTATATAGTGTAAATGTATTTTATATTTATATTTTTTTTAATTTTTTTAATTTTTTTTAAAATTCGGGACCAAAAAAAGCTCGGGCCCGAACCCGGCCAAAGTCGGGCCCGAGCTTTTTTTTGTTGGCAAGGCTTGTCAAAGTCCGGGCCCGGCCCGACCCGTTGCCACCCTTAATGAAGTCCATCATTATGATCTGAGCATGAGGGCGCGTTCTAATGGTCATTATAAGTTACATCTGACCAAGTGGAAAAACAGTCGATCCCTCAAACCCATACATTAGGGTAGCATAATTTATCAATGTGGTGAACTGTACACCCAGCTCGTTCAAGGCCTCATTCAATATAATATTCATCGTACTCCTAGGATCCGCCAATATCATGTCTACGTCTGACCTGCCAATATTGACAGTAATTATAAGCGCGTCATCGTGAAGGTAACTCACTCATTGAGCGTCCTCATCAGTGAATATCATTAGAATTGGTTGGGACTTCTGTATCCTCGGGGCTCTCTCCGTGCTCATCATCTCTGGGTTATTGATTCGAAAATAATTCTTCCTAGCCTGATTTGAGTCTCCCGCCAGCGTTCTTCCTCATGCAATAGTAAACACAAGTTGTTGCCTAGACGATGTCTTACTCTCATGGCTTCATGGTCTATACACTCCTTAAGATAACAATTTCTCCATAGGTCATCGAACTGTTCCTGCAGGTCTCTGCACCACTCGATCTCATGACCCTTATATTGTGGTGGGAGAAATGGGCCATGTTGTCCCTGCTATCGATTGGGAACCTTCTAGGGTCGGCTTTATCCAGAATCTCTTGGGCCATTCGAGACAAAGGCATGTTGAGAGCAATAGTGTATAATGTGCCCCATTACTTGGGCAACCTTGACTGAGGGTCTTCTTTTTGTCATTTGGTTCCTCTGAACAATAGGCCTGAACTTCTACTGTCTCGGACCCAGCCCTCTCGAGTCGCCGCTATCCTGATGATCATATCTTTTGACTTCCTTATTTTCTCGAGCATTACCTCATCAGGCTATCTTCTTCTTCTCTTCCAGCAATAAAACTCTCATAGCCTGTTCCAAGACTGTAGTATAATTAGACACCTTATAAATTCTAAAGTGATATCACAATCTCCCGACCCTTAACGCGCCCTTTATGCTCTCCAAAGCTTCTGGGGACTCGTACGCCCCAACCTCCAATACTAAGTTATGATATCGATCTAGAAAACTCTTAAGTGGCTCGTCTTCCCTCTGCTTTATTGTTCTTAATGACTCAACTGTCTTTGTCATGCACAAGCTCATTTAAATGAAGTACAAAGGACTTTCGCAGCTGCGAAAAAATCACTGATACTTTCAGGTGTCAAGTTTATGAACCACAAGCTGGCGAGTCCTCCCAGCGTTAATAGGAATATCTTGTAAATCGTATGCCTGACCATACCCTGAATCTCCATAAGCACCACAAAATCCTCCATATGTGACTGAGGGTTAGTATTACCATTGTACACATCTATCATGGGCATGATTGTTGTTAAAATCGTAATTTTAATCATAAAATCGCACGTTTTCACGATTCTAGGGGCAAAATTTGGTTAAAACGGATAAAAAATCGCAAATTAGGGTGGAAACGGGTAAAATAATGATTTTTATGGGGTAAATTGTAAAATCATATGATTTTATTAAAAATCGCACGGTATTAGCTTTTGTTAAAACGACAACGTTTTATTTACAACGTCGTCGTTTTGATCATTTTAAAGCCTCATCTCCTCTTTCATTTGTTATGGAATCAAACAACGACACAGCCACACCCTAGCCCCCTTCTCGACAATGGCTTCCATAGTTGCTGGAATCAAACAATGACACAACCAAACCTTAGACCAAAACCTAATCAAAACCAATAAAGGAAACTCAAAATCCAAAATCAAATCAAAACCCAGCCAAACCTTAGCCCCTTTCTCAGGATCTTTTGGTCAACGAAACCCTAGAAAATATCAACAGTTCTTAGTCAACGAAACCCTTCTCAACAGCTCTTGGTTACAACTCTTCGTCGGTAGCTTTTGGTCAACAAAACCATAGCCCAACTCTTTGTTGCAGGCTTGCAGCTCTTCATTAGCTCGATTTTTCGTGTATCTTCGCAAGGTTAGATTAAAATTTATGATTTATCATTGCTTGTTTTGTTGTATTTCGCTGCTTCATATCTTTCTCTACATGTTCTGTTCGCCGATCTATTAAATTTTTAGTTAAATTCATTTTGTTTTATTAATAGATATATTTGGCTTGTTTCTTTGTTTTTGGCGTGTGTACATGTTGGAATACTGCATGGTATGGTAAATTAAAAATTCATAATTAATCCAAATAAATGAAACTTTTTGTATGATCTTATTCCATATTTTAACTATGATTAAATCGAGTAATTGGTAAAATCTTACGATTTTATGATTTGATTTTTCAGACCTTTCACCGGTTTTAGGTTAAAAATCGATTTTAACAACCTTGGTTGGCATGGTAAACCTCTTTAGAAACTCTACATCCAGAATCTCCTTTGTAAAAGGAGATTATGTCTCCAAATTTTGGTCTTTATGAGCATTCCATCGCGTTCCCATCTCTCATCTTTTCATCTTTCGATTGAACCAATTCCTCCATTGGCTTTCGAGATTTTCTTGTCTCATACTGGAGACCTTTTCATAGTCCTCTCTTCGACCATGATGTTTCCTCTCACGTGGAGCTCTTTATTCTCGCTCTTGATAATGCCCTGAATCATACTCCTTATGATAAGGATGCTGTTTAGTGATTCGGGTGTTCGCCTATCGTCATGCCTCTCCAGAGGCTCCCTTAATGGCGCATTATTGTCCACAACCACCGATCTCACCTTATGTGGCTTCCTCCTTCTGATCTCTTGCTTCTCTTCTCCGCCAGCTACTCTATTTCCGATGGTGATGTCTTCCATCCCATGACTAAGCCCCGCGAGAGCTTTCTCTTACGCCATTTTCTCCAACCTCTCATTCTTCTCCATCATTACTTTTATGAAGGTTCTAGTCACCTCATTCTCTTCTTTGGCTTTCTCTATTGTCAGCCGCAAACTCTTTTCCATTTTTTGCATCTAATGTACTACCGATGTCTGCTCGCCTCTATGATTTCCGTCTTCTGCCATCGTCTTAGTGTGTTGGTTACTTTTCGTATTGAATCAGAATCCCCACAGACGGTGCCAACTGTTGACAACTGTTTTTCATTCTAATGGCAATATATGGAATTTACCCCTCGAACAAACCTTCCTCAACTGTGAATTTATTTGGTTAGTGGGAACCACACAAATTTGACAAAAGATAAACAATCACAGAGCATGAATTTACGTGGTTCGGTGGAGAGTGGGTTCAACCTACGTCCACAGGAGAAAGATGGATGATTTTATTAGTCTCGAGATGAATGCCGACCCAAATACCTAACAAAGAAATTACACAAGTACACAATTAATAACCCTTCGGCTTCACAAAGTGGTCGGGTACACGACTCACTTTCTCTCTTTATCACTAACTTGCTTTACTAGTTTTTCTCTCAATTTATAAGTGTTGTAAAATGTAAAAAATTATTAATCCTTTCTAATATGACTTCTACCTCTTTATATATGTTATCTAATTCACTATTGCAATCGACCCTGACATCAGCTCATGTCACTGAATCATCATTGCAACCATTAGTCATTGCTTCCACCACCTTCTCATCCAATCAAATAAGCCCGTTTTTGTGGCACTGAACCGGCCTATGGCGGCCTCTGGCGTATTTCCACTACACCGTCCTATGGCAGCTGGCAGGACCTATGCTCAATATGAATCGTTTCTTTATCTCTTTCATCATTAGTCTTCTAGATGCACCCAATTCCAGGTAGGGCATACATCATGATGCTTCCAAACTAGCCAGCCATTATCTCATCTTCGTTCCTCGAGTCGGGTAATCGAGACAAATGGCACTCTTTCAAATCCATACTTTAGAGTTGTCGGTTCGGGCACATATAGATGGTACTTCATCGGATCGGGCTAAACAAACTCTCGGAGTACTCCAAAGAACCCTATTTAATATGGTCGAGTAAGGTGTCATCATCACTTGCCTTACCTCAGAACCTCTCCTTTGGGAGAACTCCTTATCACACCATGGTCGGGTCATTCTTCAATATTCCCCTCATCTTTGTGCCCTCAGACCTCTCTATCCATTTGGTTATGTGGTATTACATTACTCTTCAACCTCGAGATAAGGGTTTGTAAAAAACCAACATCAACACTTATATAAAACTTTCAGTGCACTTTATTTAGATTATAATAATCATATGCTTATATCCACGAAATCCATAATAGTTAACACACATTCTCTTGCTTCCATGAAGTGCAAGATAAACTCCAATGAAAAAATACTACTATTGGCACCTAGATGTAGACAATTAAGCTTTGTCAATCATTATCCTTATGGATTTTCATACAAAAGATCTACATTTCCTTTCCTTTTCTGTAGATTATTGTGCGGAGCTATGATAGGTGGGAGTGGCAATGAAACACTTACAAATTCCACCTGGGATGACACATTCGGCAATGTCAGACATGCATGTTCAATTTCTTCATGATCAGATACACTTGCTGGTCGTAAATTAGACTTAGCTTGCCATATATGATGCAGTGAACTAGAATGTGGAAAACATGTATTGTTCTTTTAGCTTGTAATTTTTCATTTTATTGTCATTGAAATTTATTTGCTCATTGAAAGTGCTTTCTTGGAGACTTTGTACTTACAATTGTTTCATTCCCTTGACCTAAAGGCTTTAAACTTGAATATAAGAGCCCAAAATATGGTAGAGCAATGATATTTATGTTGGAAATGGTGATCGAACACCATTCACTTTTTGTATGAATATTTATTATTTATGTAATGTAATATTTTCTTTATCATGATTATTTATTTATTTGTATGGTAATTTCTTACTTTTATTTATATATTGTAAATCTAAGTGTTAGATTACTTTAAGAGTTAGAGATTTCGAGTTTCACTATGAACCTTATATGAAATTAGTAAAGACCCGAGAGTTACAATATATGGTGATATAGTTGCAAGAGTTGCAAATGGTGTTGAGAAATATCACGCATTCTCTCGAATATAAATTATTCATGGTCTAGATATATTGACATGGGTCGGTCATTATATTGGTAAGACTAGTGCATTGTCTATATATGTAATGGACATATGGTTTGTCTCAACAGACTGTGAGCTTAGTGGAAGTTCGTATAGAAATGCAGATGTTCATTAGTGGAATGAATATCGAACAAACTCATAAAAGATGACTAATAGATATTCCATAAAACTGTCAATAGTTGTCTTTTCGAGTTGAGTAGTTATTGTGGTCCTTTGACTTGAGACACCACGGTGGTCTTGTGAGTGATCCTCTGTGTCTGATACCATGCATGTCAGAGACCTTTTTTGGTCTGACCTCTGGATGACTATTAGGTATAGACCGATGCTCACGAAGATCGGTGTGTGTTAAAATGAGGATTCGTCAGTCCATATGGTTGGATTTTGTTTCCAGAAATTATCAGAATATATTCCGGAAATCTTTTGGCCGAAAGTTCGTTGAAGAAATTATTTCTTTAACATTATAAATAATATTGAAAAAAAGTTTTGCATATATAATTTATTAATGGAATATAATTATGAAAATTTATTTTATATTGAGTATATAAGGTTTTGACAGTAAATCTATAACTTTACTCAATTGGAGACGGTAATGACGAAGGGATTATACATTAACGTTTTAACATCGACGTGTCGTGTTGTTTTTAGTCATGATTTGTAGGTGGGTAGACCTTCATGAATATATGTATGAATATATGAGATATATATATGTGTATATATATAAGTAACAACCGAACGTGAGCTTAGAGAGTTCCATTATATTAATTCTACTCGTTGAGCACTAGGACGACTTTTCGTCAAATGTTGACAAAGTATTTTTTGGGTTTTAAGGATTAAATTGTTTGATTCGATAATTCATGAGATGAATTTAATTAATTAATTTTATATCAAGAGTTGATATAAGTTTATTGTATAATAGATGTAAATTTGATTTACATTAAATTAGTAATTAATTAGTAAATTAATTTAATTGTTAAATTAATGTACAAAATTAATTACTGGGTTTATACAAATAAAGCTTTTAATTAATTAAAGTAACTAAGTTAATGCAATTGAATATTTTTAGTTAAAGTAACTAAAATCATTTGATTGTGACTAAGTTGACTTAGTGGTGAGATTAATTTTTAACTTTGGTCAAGTTAGCTTTTTGAAACATGTGGTGTGGAGTAAAGATGCTTTTAAACCATGGTTTAAATTAAAAGGCCTGGGTTTGTTTTCTTTATATTTATTTTAATAAAACAAAAACAAAAAGCAATTGTTCATCTTTCACTCTCCTCCACTGTCGATCAAAACAATAAAAAAGGGGAATTGTTTTTGGCTCACTGCCTGCCGAGAAACAAGAGAAAGAAAACTAATTTTTCTTCTTCAAAATCAAGCCAAAACTCTCACCAAATATTACCCAAACAAATAATCAAGTCCATGGAATTAATCCTTAAGAACTAAGGGTTGATTTGTGTTCTTGTAGCTATGATTTTCCTAGGTTTTAAGAGTTAAATTTGGGGAAAATCTTGTTGTCATTCTTGAGTGATTAAACCACATTTTGATCACCAAGACTTGTTTTTAAAGAAGCTCAATTTGGTGGAGGAAGAAGGAATTTTAAAGAATCAAGAGCTTGGAGGATTTGGGGATTTTGGATGCAAAGCTTCAACAATTGGCAATGGTTGAAATCAATTGTTGGTAAATTTAATTTGTAAATTTATTGTTGTTGTGTTGATGATTTTTGTTGAGAAAAATTGTTGTGGAAGTGTTGAATAATTAGAAGCATGTATGTGAGGAAAATGAAGCATTAAAGTGTATGGGAAAATTAGTATATAGTTGATATATTAATTTATATGCTTGGATTATTTTTTTCAAGTGTTGGAAAATAATTTTGATGCTTGGATTTAATTTGTTAAAGTGTTAGAAATTTTATTTGAGCTTATGGTAATTATTTTAATGCATAAAAAATTGTTAATGATTTTTAATGCATTGGAAAATTTAAATTTGTGATTAAAAAATTTATACACTGTTTTTTTCACTGCGGAAATTTTTTTTTTTCGCTCGGGATTTGATCTCGGGCAGGTTCCGCTGCGCACAACTTTTCCGTTCCTCACTCAACAAGTGGTATCGGAGCGATACATACTTTTAATTATTCATGTTCCTTACAATTTTTTTAATTGTATAAAATGCCCATGCATACATTTAATAGTAGATTACATATTTAGGCATTTTATTGTAATGCATACATTTAAATATTTGTATGCATTTGAGCTTGTTGAAATCTTTACATAGATCTAAGTGTCATTAATTTTGTGTGAAAATATGACATGGTCCGGCTTGTCTATACGGTCTTAGTTAAACCATTACGATTATTCCCAATATTGCTAAAGCGTGAGAGATTGGTTGTAATGTTTTGTTCTAATTCGGTTAAGCATGAGATGAGTCGAATTTAAGAGAAAATATTATCCAATATTGCTAAAGAGTGAGGTTAATATTAGTATCCTACTTTCGACAATAGACAAGTTGATCTAAAAATTGAATTATCCAATATTGCTAAAGCGTGAGGATAAGATTCGATTTAGGAACGAATGTAAGAGTTGCATGAGATGCAATTGACAATAGTTGTCTACCTTCTTGAATTTACAAAGGCCAATATTGCTAAAGCGTGAGATTTGCGTAAATGTCAAGAATGATCTACTTCTTATTGTGAGATTTAAGAGTTAAATTTATGTATTCTTGTTTGTAGAGATTATAAAGAATATGTAAGACAATGAGAGGGTGTTGGGGCAGTTGTGGAACCCCTAGGGTCGGATCGGTGCCCCGGGCAGCAGAAATGGGTATAACCCATGGATATAAATTATGGGTGTAATTTTAAATCATTTAATGAAATAATATATTCCATTACGAGTGTATAGGAAAAACCAGGACTGAATCAGAGTTCGGAAGCTCCCAAACGAAGCAAAACAAAATCGGCGCGCAAAGGACGTCACACGTGTGCACTGTAGTGCCCAGCAGCTGCCCCTCTTTATTATTATTTTTTATTTGTTCATTTGTTTCTTTTGAAAGCATTGATGCAGTTAGGGTCTATTACCCTAATTGCATCCGGTCTTCCCTAAACACTTCAAAAACACATAAAATTAATTTTTAATTTCAAAACCATCATAAACACATGTTATAGAAAAAAATCTAGTTTTTCAAAATATCAAATATTTTTCCAAAAATATAAATTTATTCTAAATACGCATTTGCGTAAATTTTGAATCCAATACACAAACCATTTTAGAATCCCAATTAGAAATGTCTCATAAAAAATTTTAGTCCACCTAAAGGTGGTCAAGTGAATTTAGAATGGTAGCCAAAGCTCTAAGTTTAATTTAGAGTTCCAAACTCTTATTAATTGTTTCATGTCCAACATGAAAATCTTTGACCTAATTACAAGCATGTTGTGTTTATACTTCTAAAGTATCCTAACACAATTGATTAGCCTTATTCAACATTAAGCTATGTGATCATGCATCTAATACACAAACAAACATAGCTTTGGAGAAGATCAAATATTACCTAGTAGCTTGATGCAAGATCCAATCTACTTCTCCTTTGTTGAAATTGTTGGAGAACCTCCAAGGTGTGCAAGCTTGACTCCAAGATCCAATCTTATTTCCAAACTTCACTTCAAGATCCAGTCTTGATTTCTCCTAGATGAAATGTTGTAGAGACCTCACAAGCTTCTCTAAACACTTCTCTAACTTAGGCTAATCTCTCAAGAATTTGCTTATACTTGTATTTGAACTTGTAATTAAAACCTTCCTAAAACTTTCTATTTATAGCAAAACTTAGGTAATTTTTAATTAATAAAAGTTGTAATCAACTTTTAAGTGGGCTTAATCTAATTTGTCCAAATATGTTGTATTTGAACTTGTAATTAAAACCTTCCTAAAACTTTCTATTTATAGCAAAACTTAGGTAATTTTTAATTAATAAAAGTTGTAATCAACTTTTAAGTGGGCTTAATCTAATTTGTCCAAATATGTATAATTAGGTGTGACTAATCTCCATTGTCTCCCACTTAGATTTAATCCAATTAAATCAAGCCAATGATGAATTAGTTAAATGTTTGCCACCTTGATTTAATCCAATTAAATTAAGCCAAAACAACATATTATTACATACTTACAATTACCATAATATCCTCAAATGGTAGAGATAATTATGATTTTACAATTAAGCCCTTGTGTAATTATTGAATTAATCCAATTAATTCAATTAGGTCAAAGTAAATAATCAATGTTATCCAAAAACACTTGATTATCTTAGTTGATAATTATAATATCGAATATTATCTTTTATCAAAAATTAATTGGCTACCCAAGTGCTCAACGAGTACTCATCATATTGGGACTCTCTAAGTTCAGACACGTTCGTCATATAAGCCTAGCTAATATGTACGCAATTTGGCCACCTCCGAATTCGCGAAGAACACGAACGACCTTTCTGAACTATACAAGTAGAGGTCATCACATATGTTTAACAATCCCTCCGTCGTAGGCTATCCGAGTTGTGCTTAGGAAACATAGAATATACCGTCAAGTTCCAAGGCCCACATCTCATATCGACATGTCCACGATTCTTTACAACTGATGCGATCCACCCTAGGTGATCGGCTTTGGCCAAAGTCTTTAAGAATCGTGACTTAACTCACATGGATACCTAAACCCCTTATGGTACACATATGGGCCGACGGATCCTATCTTGCTTCACACTTGATTACTGAGTGCATCGGTCCACACCCAACGAACATCTAGAGGCCAGACCATGAAAGGTTTCTGACATACATGACATCTAAGTGTGGAGGATCTCACATAAAATCAATGCTATCATATACTCAAATGATTACATATGCTACTCGACTCGAGGAGATTCATATTGACGGTGGTGTGTACTTCCAACTATTATGAATCACCTATGAGTCATTCAGTATTCGCTCCAACGAATACCCACATGTCTATACGAGTTTCCAAAACTCTTGGTACATAGCGTTAAACCATTGGAACTCCAATTCCAATATACGACATGTGCTGGTCTTCTAGGTTATAGCAATTCGACCGTATTCCAAAACCAACGACTATGAATATTTATTTTAAGAATAGTTTACACCTAATGTCAAGACTATTCTAAGGTCGATGTCATTCTTAGCATATCTATACATCATTTTAATACGCGTAATGACAATACCATTATAATGTATGAAATGAAAAATGTAGTTATTTTATTAATAAATAATAAAATATACAAATTGGATTGGCACTCCAAGCACCAACTTCATCAAACTCCCACTTGCTTAGTGCCAATCTGGATGGTACCGTAGTCCCATCTCCTCCACATGTTTATCGAATAACTTAGGAGGTGAGGCCTTTGTAAGCGGGTCTGCTATGTTGTCTTGTCCTTGAACCTTCAAGACCACTATGTCTTTTCGTTCAATTATCTCTCTATTTATGCGGTATTTCCTTTCCACATGTTTGGAATTAAAATGCGCCCTCGGCTCCTTAGCCTGCGTGATGGCTCCATTATTATCACAGAGTAACGGGATCGAATCTACAATACTAGGCACAACGCCAAGTTCTGTGATAAAATTTCTAATCCAAACAGCTTCTTTAGCAGCTTCTGAAGCCGCTATAAATTCTGCCTCAATGGTGGAATCAGCTGTTGAGCCTTGCTTTGAACAACGCCAACTAATTGCACCACCGTTAAGGGTAAATATGTATCCTGATGTAGATTTTCTATCATCTGGATCTCCCTGGAAGTCAGAGTTTGTATAACCCTTAACTTGTAGCTCATCTTCTCCATATATCAGAAACTTATCCTTGGTGCATTTAAGATATTTTAGGATATGTTTCACAGATGTCCAATGATCATTACCTGGATCGGATTGATATCGGCTGGTCACACTGACGCCGAAACTGATGTCAGGTCTAGTACATAACATAACATACATTATGCTTCTAATACAAGAAGCATATGGCAAGTTAGACATCCTAACTCTCTCTTCCTCAGTTTGAGGTGTCATTTTCTTCGAAAGATGTATGCCATATCGGAAAGGTACATTTACTGCCTTGTAGTTGGTAAAACTGTACCTTTCTAACATCTTGTCTATGTACGTCGACTGTGACAACCCTATAATCTTCATGACTCTATCTCGGTAGAGCCTTATACCTAGTATATAGGAAGCTTCACCCATATTTTTCATGGAGAAGTTCTTGCAAAGGTAGGCTTTCACACTTTGCATCATTCCTATATCATTTCCTATGATAAGGATGTCATCTACATACAAAACTAGGAAAACTATCATGCTCCCACTAACTTTCTTATAAACACATGGTTCTTCCTCGTTTTTTATGAATCCAGATAATCTAATTATCTCATCAAAATGACGATTCCAGCTTCGGGATGCCCGTTTAAGTCCATAAATAGACTTTTGGAGTTTACAAACCAAGTTTGAAGTCTCACTAGATACGAAACCCTCTGGTTGTTCCATATAGATATCATCTTCAAGGAATCCATTTAGGAAAGCGGTTTTCACATCCATCTGCCATATCTCATAGTCGTGATATGCAGCAATGGCTAAAAGAATCCTAATGGATTTTAGCATGGCTACTGGTGAAAAAGTTTCCTCATAGTCAATCCCAGGGCGTTGAGTGTAACATTTCGCTACCAGTCGGGCCTTAAAGATTTCCACATTTCCATCGGGCCCTCGCTTCCTTTTGTAAACCCATTTACAGCCAATAGGTTTAACTCCTTCAGGAAGTTCAACTAAGTCCCAGACTTGATTGGCATGCATTGAATCCATTTCGGATTTCATGGCTTCCTTCCATTTTCCCGAATCGATATCTAATATCGTTTCCTTATACATAGTCGGATCTGTTTCCTCTAAGAGGAGAACATCAAGGCTCACATCAGATGTTAAAAATAGTCTCTCATGAGGCCTTGATATTCTATTCGACTTACGTAGAACCTGTGTTGTAGATCCTTCACCTAGTTGGATCTCTGGTTCCATCTCAGGTTCTTTATTGTTGGGATCAAACTTATCAAGTTTAATCTCTCTACAATTCCCATTTTCTCTCAAAAATTACTTTTCAAGAAAAGTTACAAAGCGAACAACAAATACATTTTGTTGCTCGGAATCGTAGAATTTATATCCCATGGAATTATCAGGATATCCAACGAACCTACATTTATACCCTCTGGGTGCTAGTTTATCCCGCTGCGCAATTCTTACGTATGCAGGACAACCCCAAATCTTTAAATGCTTAAGACTTGGATTTCTACCGAACCATATCTAATAGGGGGTCGTAGAAACAGCTTTTGATGGAACCCTATTAAGTATGTAGGCATCAGTTTGTAAAGCGTAACCCCAAAGGTAATAAGGAAGATCTGTATAGCTCATCATGGATCGCGCCATATCCAATAAAGTACGATTTATACGCTCAGACACTCCATTGTGTTGAGGTGTTCCTGGTGGGCTATATTGGGCGAGAATTCCATTCTCCCTTAAATAATTTCTGAATTCTTCACTCATGTATTCACCACCTCGATCTGATCTAAGGTATTTGATGAATTTATTGGTTTGTTTTTCTACTTCGTTTCAGAATATTTTAAACTTGTCAAATGTTTCCGACTTATGTTTCATCAGATAGATATATCCATATCTAGACTTGTCATCTGTGAAAGTCACAAAGTATTTCGAACCATCATGAATGACATGATTTAAATGACCACACACATCACTGTGTATTAGCTCCAGTAAATCTCCAGCACGGTGTCCAACACCTTGAAATGAGGCCTTTGTCATATTTCCTTGGATACATAACTCACAAATCGGATAAAGATCTAAGGTAAGATTTTCAATCAAACCATCCTTTACCAATTTGGATAGACGTCTAACACCTATGTGGCCCAATCTCATATGCCGTAATTCAGTATTATTTAGTTCAGACTTTCTATTTGTATTTTTCTCTATATTAAAGACATCTCTACATGTTTCCAAAATATAGTGACCGTTTGATAAAGAACATTCACATTTCAATAAATTATCTTTATCATACAAACATAAGGTTTCATCCTTAATGTTTATTTTATATCCCTCTTTATCTAATATTGGCAGCGATATTATTTATCTGATAATTGAGGGAACATAATAACAGTCATGCAAATCTAATTTACATCCATTTGGGAGATCTAGAACAACAATTCTTATGGCCTTGACATCCAATGTCTCGCCATTGCCAACTCTAAGCTGGATCTCCCCTTTATTCAGCCTTCGTTTAACCCTCATTTCCTGCAGAGAATTGCAAATATGAGTGGGACTGCCAGTGTCTAACACCCATCCATTATTTTAATCTAAGGCTAATGAGATGTCAATAATTGGAAAAATACAAGCGTACCTGAGGGTTATGCTTTAAGCTCTGGACAGTCCTTCTTCCAGTGTCCAGATTTCTTGCATTGTAGACATTGATCACGAGCTACTTTCAGTTTTGCGCCTTTGCGCTTCTTGGAGTTTTTCTTTGATATCTTATTCTTCCCCATCTTTATTTTCTTTGACTTCCCAGAAGTCTTTGAAGAGCCAGCTCCACCATGGAGATACAGTGTGGGGTTTCCTTTCTTCAAATCTTGCTCCACCGTGCGAAGCATGTTATGAAGTTCTTCGTTTGTGGCTTGCATCGAATGCATATGGAAATTCAATACAAAGCCAGCATAAGAACCAGGCAAGGAAGACATAATCAAATTACGGCCTATCCTTTCATCAAACACAATGCCCTGTCGTCCAAGATATCAAATTTGGTTAATCATGTTCAAAACATGAGTGCTAACAGCTCCTCCCTCCTTGAGTTCAGCACGGAACAATTCCTTAGACCTTCGATAAAGTTCCATCTCTTGATTTACGTCGAACAACTCCTTGAGTGTTCGTATGATGCTCCAAGCATCCGGTACTTCAATGTACTGTCTCAGTAAATCTGGAACCATCGATCCTAAGATATAGGATTTCACCTTCAGGTTATCATCCTTCCATCTATCAAAAGTTTCTCGCTCTTCTGGAGTGGAGTTAAGATCGATATCAACAGGCAGTGGATTAATCATGACATAAGTCAACTTTTCATACTCCAAGACAATACGCATGTTCATTTGCCATTCGAAATAGTTCTTGGCTTCTTTTAGCTTATTGGAATCCAAAAGTTTCATCAATGGATTAGTAGCAGCCATTTACAAGACAACATCTTTGAGTAGTAGCAGAACAATTTTCATTTCAAAAGTGATAACACTAATTGATTATGGAATTTTAAATCTATTAGTGCCCTCCCACTACTTTACATAATTCTGAAATCTCTCTTAACGAAAAAATAGATATTTGACTATCAATATTTCATAGCGGGAAGTGGATCCCATGACATTTACTCTAGCCTCACACTAATGACGATATTGGCCTTTGTAAACTCATTAGGTAGACCTTCAAGGTCAATCACTTCATGTGACTCCTGGTTTGGTCCTAAACCGTTTCTTATCCTCACACTAATGACGATATTGGATTAAGACATGTTCTATGTGTATACTTGTCATGTGCACTAATGAGTTTCGTATGTACACCCTCACACTAATGACGATATTGGGTGACTATGTTAACACATCACGCTACATCTAATGTTTTACCGGAGCGACCTAAGTTCCGAGCACTTATACCCTCACACTAATGACGATATTGGATATAAGTAGTAAGAACTCATTCATCTCCGTATTGACAAGACGGACCATCCAATAATGCTCCAACATTATTAATACTATTACTTAAAAGTAATCACCTAATCACGGGAGATTTATGACAATCAAGTCATTAATTTAATTAGGTCAAAGTTTTAATTTAAAACATGCAATACATATCCAATATTTCCTATGCATAATTAAATTAAAATTACTATGGCATATATTCAAAACATGTGTTGTGTGGTTAAGTCTTTGCTACTGATACCATTCTGTTTGGGCAGTTGTGATCGGTGCCCCGGGCAGCGGAAATGGGTCTAACCCAGGGATATAAATTATGGGTGTAATTTTAAATCATTTAATAAAATAATATATTCCATTCTGAGTGTATAGAAAAAAACCGGGACTGAATCGGAGTTCGGAAGCTCCCAAACGAAACAAAATAAAATCGGCGCGCACAAAGGACGTCACGGGCATGCGCTACAGGGCTCGCGCGCACTGTAGCTCCCAGCAACTGCCCCTCTTTATTATTATTTTTTATTTGTTCATTTGTTTCTTTTGAAATCACATCTCTCTGGAATTTCCAGAGAGTTGATGCAATTATGGTCTAATACACAAATAAACATAGCTTTGGAGAAGATCAAACATTACCTAGTAAGCTTGATGCAAGATCCAATCTACTTCTCTTTTGTTGAAATTGTTGGAGAACCTCCAAGGTGTGTCAGCTTGAATCCAAGATCCGATCTTGTTTCCAATGTTTCCAAGCTTCACTTCAAGATCCAGTCTTGATTTCTCCTAGATGAAATATTGTAGAGACCTCACAAGCTTCTCTAAACACTTCTCTAACTTACGCTAATCTCTCAAGAATTTGTTTATGCTTGTATTTGAACTTGTAATTAAAACCTTCCTAAAACTTTCTATTTATAGCAAAACTTAGGCAATTTTTAATTAATAAAAGTTGTAATCAACTTTTAAGTAGGCTTAATCTAATTTGTCCAAATATGTATAATTAGGTGTGACTAATCTCCATTGTCTCCCACTTAGATTTAGTCCAATTCAATCAAGCCAATGATTAGGAAATGGATTAGTTAAATGTTTGCCACCTTGATTTAATCCAATTAAATTAAGCCAAAACCACCTATTATTACATACTTACAATTACCATAATATCCTCAAATGGTAGAGGTAATTATGATATTACAATTAAGCCATTGTGTAATTATTGAATTAATCCAATTAATTCAATTAGGTCAAAGTAAATAATCAATGTTATCCAAAAACACTTGATTATCTTAGTTGATAATTATAATATCGAATATTATCTTTTATCAAAAATTAATTGGCTACCCAAGTGCTCAACGATTACACTTCATATTGGGACTCTCTATGTTCAGACACGTTCGTCATATAAGCCTAGCTAATATGTACATAATTCGGCCACCTCCGAATTCGCGAAGAACACGAACGACCTTTCTGAACTATACAAGTCGAGGTCATCACATATGTTTAACAATCCCTCTGTCGTAGGTTATCTGAGTTGTGCTTAGGAAACATAGAATATATCGTCAAGTTTCCAAGGCTCACATCTCATGTCGACACGTCCACGATTCTTTACAACTGATGTGATCCACCCTAGGTGATCGGCTTTGGCCAAAGTCTTTAAGAATCGTGACTTAACTTACATGGATACCTAAACCCCTTATGGTACACATATGGGCCGACAGATCCTATCTTGCTTCACAGTTGATTACTGAGTGCATCAGTCCATACCCAACGAACATCTAGAGACCAGACCACGAAAGGTTTCTGACATACATGACATCTAAGTGTGGAGGATCTCACACAAAATCAATGCTATCCTATAGTCAAATGATTACATATGCTACTCGACTCGAAGAGATTCCTATTGACGGTGGTGTATACTTCCAACTATTAGGAATTACTTATGAGTCATTCAGTATTCCCTCCAACGAATACCCACATGTCTATACGAGTTTTCAAAACTCATGGTATATAGCGTTAAACCATTGGAACTCCAATTCCAATATACGACATGTGCTGGTCTTCTAGGTTATAGGAATTCGATCGTATTCCAAAACCAACGACTAGGAATATTTACTTTAAGAATAGTTTACACCTAGTGTCAAGACTATTCTAAGGCCGATGTCATTCTTAGCATATCTATACATCATTTTAATACGCGTAATGACAATACCATTATAATGTATGAAATGAAAAATGTAGTTATTTTATAAATAAATAATAAAATATACAAATCGGATTGGCACTCCAAGCACCAAATCCATCAGAGGAAACTTTATATAAAAAGTACATCCATATTCTATTTAGTATTTTATCATGATATTTAAATATTATTATCTGCTTAATTTTGTTTTATCTTGTGTAGAAAAAAATGTCTGTTTTGAACCCGCTTTCGCGTATACTTAATACGTATAGGCTCTAGGGTGCTGTTAATTATAATATTTGGTTCGTGAATCTCTGAATTCTCTGTCAAGCGGAGCAACTTGAATATGTTCTAGATCGCCCAATGCCCGCAAGGGTTTCAGATGATTCTTTAGATGAAGAACGTGAGACGTTCAAAAGATGGAAGGATGATGATCAGAAAGTCCGGTCATACATCTTGGGATCTATGGTGCCGGAACTACAGAGGAATATATGATGATGCCTGATTCCGAATCAATCTTGATGCATATGAAGGAACTATTCAGTGATCGACCACAGATAGAGATGCATATGGTGGCTGTCGAGCTTTTTCATACTTTCCTCCCGGAGGGAAAATCTGTTAACCCACATGTGATGAAGCTAATAGATTGTATCGAAGAGCTCGAAATGATGGATATTCCTATTGACAACCGCCTCAGGAATAGTGTGATTCTCGCATATATTCCTAAGTCTTTCAAGGACTTTATTGTTAACTTTAACATGCATAAGATGTTTCCCACCTATTCTGAGTTGCACAATATGTTGCTGGCGGCTCAAGATGACATGAATAAGAATAGTTCTGCTTTCATGGTCACCGGTGCTTCTTCTTCTGGACCTTCTCAGGCTTCTCAAAAGTAGGCTGGGAAGAAACAGAAAAATAAAAAGAAAGTCAAAGGTAAATGTCCAAAGGTTGCTTCCGCAAGGGTTTCTAAGCCAAAGGTGAAGACATATGTTGCAAAAGGAAAATGTTTCCAATGCGGCATACTTGGACACTGGAAACGCAACTGTCCAAAGTATTTAGCTTCTTTGAAGAAAGCTCCCTCATGTATTTGTTTTCCTATTATTGACATTACACTTTCTTTTGATTCTAGTTCGACTTGGGTGTTAGACACCGCTTGTCCTTCTCATATCTGTAATTCGTTGCAAGATCTGAGGGAAACTAGAAGATTGAAGCCGGGAGAGATCCAGCTGCGAGTAGGGAATGAAGATTCTCTACAAGTTGAAGCAATAGGAATTTTGTTTTTGAAACTCTCTGATGAATGTAATATTAAACTTAATAACTGTTATTTTGTGCCGACTATGATACGACAAATCATCTCACTTCTTGTACTTGACAATGAAGGATTTCATATCAATATTAAAGATGGTCTTTTGGATTTATATGATAATATGAATGTTTTGCTTGTTTCATGTCCCATGGTTGATGGTCATTACATTCTTACCAAAAATCGTGATGTCTTTAATATAGAGAAATCTAAAAGGGAAAGATCGGATGAAATAAATAACACAGAACTTTGGCATATGAGATTAGGTCATATAGGCATAAAACGCCTAACCAAACTAGTTAAGGATGGTGTGATATCGGATCTAACCATAGAACCTTTACCAATTTATGAATATTGTATTCAAGGTAAAATGACCAAATCCTCATTTAGTGGTGTTGGACACTGTGCTAATGATTTATTGGAACTTGTGCATTTCCATGTATGTGGTCCTATAAATCATGCTGCCATGGGTGGTTTTCAATACTTTGTAACTTTTATCGATGATTTGTCACGATATGGTTATGTGTTTCTTATGAAACACAAATCGAAAACTTTTGAAAAGTTCAAAGAATACCGATTTGAAGTAGAGAAACAAACCGGAAAACTCTTGAAATGCCTACGATCAGATCGGGGCGGTGAGTACATGAGCAGTGAGTTCGTGAGTTATTTAAAAGAGAATGAGATTCTCGCTCAGTATGCTCCTTCAGGCACTCCTCAACACAATGGTGTTTCGGAGAGGAGGAATCAAACTTTATTAGATATGGTTCGATCGATGGTGAGTTTTACTGATCTACCAATATACTTGTGGGGCCATGCTCTAGACACTGTCACTCATCTTCTGAACAAAGTTCCATTGAAAACCGTTCCGACTACTCCGTATGAGTTATGGACTGGAAGGAAATCGAGTCTTAAATATGTTAAGATTTGGGGTTGTCCTGCCTATGTAAGAGTTGCACAGCGGGATAAACTTGCAACTAGAGGGTACAAGTATCGATTAATTGGATATCCTAAAAATTCCATGGGATATCAGTTCTATGATCCTGAGAATCGAAATGTGTTCATTGTTCGAAATGCAACTTTCTTAGAAACACAATTTGTGTTAGAAAGTGCAGATCATAGAATGATTGATCTTGATGAAGTCAATCAAAGTAACATTGAATCGACGATAGAACCAGAAGTTCAGGAAGATGAGATACCTTTAACACAACCACCTCGTAGGTCACAAAGGATATCGAGACCCCCTGTTCGGTACAGGATGACATCTGATGATGCCCTCGACATTTTCTTAATCGAAGAAAATGATCTTTTAACCTACAAGAGGCGATGTTAGACATCGATGCGGAGAAATGGCTGGAAGCTATGAAATCCGAGATTGCCTCAATGCATGATAATCAAGTCTGGGACTTGGTTTCGCTTCCCGATGGAATTTTTCCTATCGGTTGTAAATGGGTTTACAAGAGGAAACATGGGCCCGATGGAAAGGTTGAAACCTTTAAGACCCGACTAGTAGCAAAAGGATATACTCGGAAATCAGGTATTGATTATGAGGAAACCTTTTCTCTTGTAGCCATGCTTAAGTCAATCAGGATTTTATTCTCTTTCAAATTGTTTCTCTCTTTTCTAAGTTCACTTTTTTCAGAAAAGCTATATTAGTGTTACGGGAAGGTGGGTTAACTAAAGAAAGAAAGAGAAAGTTGGACCAATTTCATATCTCGAAAGAGACAATAAGAACAGAGCACGCGCCATTCGATTAAGGATGTTTGTTGTGTGAGTTCCCAAATCGCGATGGGGGTGAGCTTCTCAAAAACCCAAGAGTTTTCCTAATCCTCCCTTCCCGAAAGGAAGAACGTGAAATTCTTTTTCATTTGTTGGCGAAACGAAGGGCTAAATAGACTTTTCGAAAAAAAAAATAGGGTTGGTTCTAGCAGAGACCGCTGTTCTAGTGGTCGCTATTTCCGCACATTATGATTATGAAATTTGGCAGATGGATGTGAAAACGGCTTTGCTAAATGGAAATCTTGAGGAAGATATCTATATGGAACAACTCGAGGGATTCGCATTAGCCAAAGATCCTAATCTGGTATGTAAGCTTAAAAGGTATATTTATGGACTTAAACAAGCTTCCCGTAGTTGGAATCTTCATTTTGACGATGTGATCAGATCGTCTGGTTTCATTAAAAATGAAGATGAATCATGTGTCTATAAAAAGGTAAGTGGGAGCATGGTAGTCGTCTTAGTGCTTTATGTTGATGATATACTTATTATCGGAAATGATATAGGTATGTTACAATCTGTCAAAGCCTATCTTAGTAAGATTTTCTCCATGAATGATATGGGAGAGGCCTATTATATACTAGGTATAAAGCTTTATAGAGATAGAGCGAGGAGGATGATAGGACTCTCTCAGTCCAAGTACATTGATTTGATCTTAGAAAGGTACAACTTTGTTGACTGTAAGATAATCAATGTGCCTTTCAAACATGATATTCATCTATCTAAGAAAATGTATCCTAAGACAGATGATGATAGGGCTAAAATGCTTAGCCAGCCTTATACTTCCGATGTTGGTAGCATAATGTATGCCATGTTATGTACTAGACCTGATATCAGCATGGTTGTAAGTGTTACAAGTCGTTATTAGTTTGATCCGGGTCAGAACCATTGGATGGCTGTGAAACATATCCTGAAATACCTTAAGGGTATAAAGGATAAGTTTCTCATTTATGGAGAAAATGACTTACAGTTGAGAGGTTACACGGATTCAGATTTTCAATCTGATTCAGATGATAGAAAGTCTACATATGGGTTTGTGTTTTCTCTCAATGGCGGTGCCATTAGTTGGAAGAGCACCAAGCAGGGTTCGATTGCTGATTCCACCACGGAGGCAGAATACATTGCTGCTTCAGAAGCCGCAAAGGAAGATGTCTGGATCAAAAAGTTTATTGCGAAGCTTGGAGTAGTCTCATCTATTGTAGATCATATTCCATTATTCTATGACAACAATGGTGCGATAGCTCAGGCCAATGAACCTCGCGCTCATCAGAAATCTAAGTATATGGAACGAAAGTATCACATAATTAGAGAAATTTTGGCATGAGGTGACATTTTAGTTTGTAAAGTATGAACTGAATAAAATGTAGCGGACTCACTGACTAAAGCCTTAACTCCCAAGCTGTTTGAGAAACACGTGGAGTCTATGGGTATTAGATATCATCGTGAATGGCACTAGATCAAGTGAGAGTGTTGGAAATGGTGATCGAGCACCATTCACTTTTTGTATGAATATTTATTATTTATGCAATGTAATATTTTCTTTATCATGATTATTTATTTATTTGTATGGTAATTTCTTACTTTTATTTATATATTGTAAATCTAAGTGTTAGATTACTCTAAGAGTTAGAGATTTCGAGTTTCACTCGGAACCTTATATGAAATTAGTAAAGACCCGAGAGTTACACTATATGGTGATATAGTTGCAAGAGTTACAAATGATGTTGAGAAATATCACGCATTCTCTCGAATATAAATTATTCATGGTCTAGATATATTGACATGGGTCGGTCATTATATTGGTAAGACTAGTGCATTGTCTATATATGTAATGGACATATGGTTTGTCTCAACAGACTATGAGCTTGGTGGAAGTTCGTATAGAAATGCAGATGTTCATTAGTGGAATGAATATCGAACAAACTCATAAAAAATGACTAATAGATATTCCATAAAACTGTCAATAGTTGTCTTCTCGAGTTGAGTAGTTATTGTGGTCATTTGACTTGAGACACCACAATGGTCTTATGAGTGATCATTTGTGTCTGATATCATGCATGTCAGAGATCTTTTATGGTCTGACCTCTGGATGACTGTTAGGTATAGACCGATGCTCACGAAGATCGGTGTGTGTTAAAATAAGGATTCGTCAGTCCATATGGTTGGATTTTGTTTTCAGAAATTTTCAGAATATATTCCGGAAATCTTTTGGCCGAAAGTTCGTTGAAGAAGTTGTTTCATTAACATTATAAATAATATTGAAAAAGAGTTTTGCATATATTATTTATTAATGGAATATAATTATGAAAATATATTTTATATTAAGTAGATAAGGTTTTGACAGTAAATCTATAACCTTACTCAATTGGAGACGGTAATGACGAAGGGATTATACATTAACGTTTTAACATCGACGTGTCGTGTTGTTTTTAGTCATGATTTGTAGGTGGGCATGCCTTCATGAATATATGTACGAATATATGAGATATATATGTATATATATAAGTAACAACCGAACGTGAGCTTATAGAGTTCCATTATATTAAGTTTACTCGTTGAGCACTAGGGCGACTTTTCGTCAAATGTTGACAAAATATTTTTTGGGTTTGAAGGATTATATTAATTAATCCGATAATTCATGAGATAAATTGAATTAATTAATTTATATCAAGAGTTGATATAAATTTATTGTCTAATAGATGTAAATTTGATTTACATTAAATTAGTAATTAATTAGTAAATTAATTTAATTGTTAAATTAATGTACAAAATTAATTATTGGGTTTATACAAATAAAACTTTTAATTAATTAAAGTAACTAAGTTAATACAATTGAATATTTTTAGTTAAAGTAACTAAAATCATTTGATTGTGACTAAGTTGACTTAGTGGTGAGATTAATTTTTAACTTTGGTCAAGTTAGCTTTTTGAAACATGTGGTGTGGAGTAAAGATGCTTTTAAACCATGGTTTAAATTAAAAGGCTTGGGTTTGTTTTCTTTATATTTATTTTAATAAAACAAAAACAAAAAGCAATTGCTCATCTTTCACTCTCCTCCACTGCCGATCAAAACAACAAAAAAGGGGAATTGTTTTTGGCTCACTGCCTGCCGAGAAACAAGAGAAAGAAAACTGATTTTTCCTCTTCAAAATCAAGCCAAAACTCTCACCAAATATTACCCAAACAAATAATCAAGTCCATGTAATTAATTCTTAAGAGTTGAGGGTTGATTTGTGTTCTTGTAGCTTTGATTTTCTTAGGTTTTAAGAGTTAAATTTGGGGAAAATTTTATTGTCATTCTTGAGTGATCAAACCACCTTTTGATCACCAGGACTTGTTCTTCAAGAAGCTCAATTTGGTGGAGGAATAAGGAATTTCAAAGAATCAAGAGCTTGGAGGATTTGAGGATTTTGGATGCAAAGCTTCAACAATTGGCAATGGTTGAAATCAATTGTTGGTAAATTCAATTTGTAAATTTATTGTCGTTGTGTTGATGTTTTTTGTTGAGAAAAATTGTTGTGGAAGTGTTGAATAATTAGAAGCATGTATGTGAGGAAAATGAAACATTAAAGTGTATGGAAAAATTAGTATATAGTTGATATATTAATTTATATGCTTGTATTATTTTTTCAAGTGTTGGAAAATAATTTTGATGCTTGGATTTAATTTGTTAAAGTGTTAGAAATTTTATTTGAGCTTATGGTAATTATTTTAATGCATAAAAAATTGGTAATGATTTTTAATGTATTGGAAAATTTAAATTTGTGATTAAAAAATTTATACATTGTTTTTGTCACTGCCGAAAAAAAAAAAATTATTCGCTCGAGATTTGATCTCGGGCGAGTTCCGCTGCGCACGACTTTTATGTTCCTCACTCAACAATTTATACAAAATTGTGAGAAAAGAGTGACAAAATAACCTTCAAAACTACATAATTTTTGCCAATTCTTTTTCAATTTTTTCTTAACATCCAAAACAACATAGTTTTGGAGGTTATTTTGTAACTCTCTTATGACTATTTTGTACCTATATCATTTTTCAATATAGTATTTAGCTTTAACATTTGCCCTCACTTGCAAGGGTCATTTAGGCTTGTCATATGGATACATCACAAAAGGCCCACTTTGCTCTAAGTGAGGTATAATTTTAACCTTTTTTGGAGAATTAGAACACAATCTCTTAAAGTCCAACTTTCTTTTAATAATTAGAGGAGTTACATTATACCCAAAAGCTTACAAGCCTTCTTCAGAATCTTCCAAACACTAGTATCTTATAAGCATTTTTCAGAATATCTAAAGTTTTTGAGTGAATCAAATCCGCGAACTCGTAATATCGGAACTCCGACTACCAATCTCCATCTTAGAATTCTGAAGGTTTAGGGTATTGGCTAGGTTTGTATATATGTTGATGGTTATCTATTGAGAAACTCACCAAAAGAAAGAAGACATGAGATTAATTAAGTCTTTAAGGTGAATTCTCAAGAAGAATGAAATAGAGAATATGAAGGCTCTATGTTTCCAAGCTTGAGTAAAGTGGCTAAGGTTTTTTTTATATAGGTAGGGTCAAGCTTTCAAAAAGCCTTTAAAACGTGTCTAGAATTTCCAGTGAGCTCGCGTTCAGCAGCGTTCAAACATGGAGCAAACGTTCATTGATGTTCGAACGCTGTGATGAACGTGAGCTTACTAGAAGGTTCCGTTCGAACGCTGTGATGAACATGACATGAAAGTGAGCTCTGAAATCTTCATCCACACTCTTCCAAATGCTTGTCTAATTATTATGAGACCTTCAAAACTCATTACAACTCAATTAAACTTGGTTTATTATGAAATTCACTAACACACAAACCCACCAAACTTATCAGGTCATAAGATCTCCATCTTACTTACTATTATTCTTGCATTGCAGTTCTTCTCCAATATACCCGCGAGTGATTATGGTGACGGTGCATCCCCAAGAATAACTGATGGCGATGTTCATGTATTTGAGCCACTTTGAATCTGCTGGTAAATGGGGTGATAACCCTACCTCTTGAGAATGGCGGAGAGCAATAACCAACAGCCACCCTCAACCCCAGGGCTGATGTACCGAAGAAATCAATCTGTATAAGAAATAATATGACTGCTCAGACATCAAATGTGATGATGAACAGTAAGATCATATTAGGTAAATTATCAAGGGTTGCTTCATCCAAAAAGACTTGCAAATGTTAAAAGGTATATAGAAGAAATTTCAGAATGTACAAAGCAAAAACTTATTATACTTGAACCAGCCAACAAATCATTAATTATCTTTTCACGGCATTCCACACTCAAACTTATTTCAATCATTGACTATTTGATTTCTCACAAATCATTCATTCACTGAAAAAAAGAAGATATAATTGAATTCCTAATACTGGTTTGATATCTCACAATTAATTCATCCATTCAATAGAGTAATGATAGCTATTTAATTCACTTAGGGTATTGGATCTGGGTCGTTGGTATTTTTGTGATTGATTATGAATGGAGGAATAAATTAGTAACGCCCAATTTGAGAAGAATCGTTTTTAGTTTGAAAGAAATATATGTCATCCCATTAAGGAGAGCAATTGCCAAGAACGCATTGAAATTTTCCCCGAAAGGAGGAGAGCTTCTTATTTTGTCTAAGATACATGAGAGACCAACATTTTCCTTAGAAATTATATAAACATATAGATTAGAGGGTCCAAATGTTGTTCAATAAAACTGCAAGAGATGTTATTGATATTAACCACTGAAATCCTTTAATCCTCCCTCCTAACAAAGTCAAAGTACAAACTCAAGTCTCTATGTCTCTGTCTTCATGTGGATCAAGATTTTCAAATATTGGATCTGTCATTTGTGTCCTTTTTTATTCAAGGATCTTAGATCTAATGAAGATACTGCAGAATATTCTCTAAATTATCCCAGCTTTTTTCTATTTGGGCTCATTAATTTTTATTCAGCCCAAACGAATGAACTAGTACTAGATTAGATGTGCAAACAATCTCCGTGTCCATTGGAGACACATCAAGATCTTCATCAAACGGTCCAGATCTTGCCTGTCACTCATTTCCCAAATCACCACTAGGTGACCCAACTTCAAACTTCCACGCTCTTTCTAGAGCTTTGTGGTCCCAAGCATTGATAGCAGCAAGTTATGTTTATTAATTATTATATCTATCCGTCTTTCAAAACCCTAACTAAACCCCAAATTCAAAACCCTAATTCCCATTATCTCTCACTACTTATTTTATTTTTAAAAGCAATTTCAATTCATTCTTTCAATTAGGTTTTCTTTTGTCTATCTCCCTGAAAAGTTAATGTTAAGAATGGAAATGCAGAGTCGATGCTCAAACCCAGTAACTGCTCTTCGCTCTGTGATGGAAGCTGTGGTTGCTGAGACTACCATTGTCGCCGCTAATTCTATTTCCTTGTCTCTCTTTTTGGTAATTTAATTTTTCTCATTTTTTCTACCCTTGTTAGTCTATGATTATTGTTTTTGTTATGCTTAGTTTTTTAGAATTTGTGCTACTTTATAGAAAATTTAGCTTTTTTTAGACGCGTGGATTGGTTCTTTGTAGAATAAATAAATTAGAGAACATTACTGGTAGTATGGCTCTAAATTAGGGCTTGGTGAGCTAGGTTTATTTTAATCTATTAGATTATTTAAAATGTAATCAGCTACTTGAGAAGACATTTTTCAAGGGATAAAGTAAGAGATGACACTGCCCTTTTTAGAGTATTTGAATGTTGTCTTGAAGATGTCATTTTCTGTTCATTTTAGTATGTCTGCTTAGATCTCTTGTGTTTACGGGGCATTTTGGTGGTTCTTGGAGAAAGTTCATTGAAAGAATATAAGGTTTTCCGTTTATCATCTTTTACCTCTTGAATAGATAGCAGTATAGTGAGCAGTGAGCACGCCTAAAGAATTTGTAAGAATGAATGTGAGTGTATCAAAAGAGGAGAAACTCGAGAGATGATTTGGATGTTAGAGTCATCTTTGATTGAAGAATCTATATAGGGTTATGGGACTAATTCTTGTTCCTGTATTATGTGGAAATGTGCCGTGTATATTTTTCTAAATTTTTACCCATGAATCGATAGTTTTTGAAGAAAGTATCCGACTTAACAATGGGCATATGAATAGACAGAGTACTTTTCAGAATTAGGTAAACAAGTGGTTGACCGTTGATGTCGATAATTTATAGGCTAATACTGATGCTGGTGATTGAAATATTCTTCTCATTATACTCCTGGGCTATGGCTTAAGTAAGAGTTGGTTGGAGTCTGATTCATATATATCTTAGGTACACATCTTTTTGAGAAAGGAAAAAAAGAAAGAGAGAAGGTTCTTCCCAATATGAACTTTGATTATACCATATGGGTGTTTGCAATAGGCTAGCTACCATCTCTATGTGGAGTGGGAGAGAGAAGTGGGATGTTATTAGCTCACTTATCATTATTATGAGGGTGGTATTTATTTATTCCATTTTGATTCTTTGAATGTGAACGGAAATATTGTGAATACTGGATAGATTATGATGACCTATGCGACATACGTGCTCTTGTAAAAGTGAGCTTGAAAGAATGTTATTAGCAATGATTAGTTAATAAATGGAATTTCTTTCGTGCTCTCTACATACTTGCCAATGATTAGCGTGCACTTGTAATTTAGTGTACATTAATCATTAATGTTTCTATTATTTCATAATTTAAGCTTGTTTGACTAGCCTCTAGTTTATTTGGTGCTGAGATGTGTGTTTGAGCCAGTTAGGATTTTCTATTGTGGCTGAAAGTGTTAAGGGTAAGAGCCTGACATTGTACTGGGAAAGATAGGTAGTGTTGATTCTAATTGAGCTTTAATTTGATGAATCTTTATGGTCTTCTGGAGGTACTTTTTGTCTTCAGTAGCCATGATTGTGCCCTTTCCACAAATTTTGCACTCATGAGAAAACAATCTTGTCTTAGCATTGATTTAATTTTCTTTTCCAGATGGGAACTATGCTTAAAGGAACAGAACTCCTATGTAATAAAGAGCCTGGCACTTGTGGAAGGTTTCTTTTCTCCTGTTTTAATTTCCATTCTTTTGGTCCAAAGGGGAAGAAACTTATTAATTTTGTCATGCAGGTTTCCATTTGGTGAGCTTCATGCTGTGAAAAAGCCTGGTCCCGAGAACAAAGATGGTAGTGACACTGAGGATGATGAAGAAGATGAGGATGATGATGTTGCTGAGGATCCTGATGATGATGGAAGTGATGAAGATGGTTCCGGTGAAGATCCCGAGGATGACGATGATCCCGAGGATGAGCCAGTGGCCAATGGTGATGGTGCAAGTGGAGATGAAGATGACGGGGAAGAAGAGGACGATGACGATGATGGGGAAGATGATGATGAAGAGGATGAAGACGATGATGAGGAAGACGAGGAAGAAACTCGCCAGCCACCAACTAAGAAGAGAAAATGAAACCAAACTATTTCTCATCTCCTGTTCACTTTTTGGCTTTTAGGTTTAGAATGTTTGGATAGGTGCCTAAAGTGGGTGATTTCAGGCTTCATGGTGCCTGTCTACGTTAGAGTAGAAACGATTGTGATGTGGATTAAATTGCTTCTCTATTATCATTATGTATTTGTCATTTCATGGTTTTTCATTTGCTGCATTCCAATTAGTGTCTCGGTTGAATGGATTAATTGCGTTGCCTTGGATTATATATTATAAATAGGTGGGAGTTTTTTTAAAGTACATTTTTTTTTACTTAAATCTGACTTTGAAATTGAAGTCATTGAGATCTTTATTTTGATTCTAATTATTTATCATTTAATTCAAAATTTTAAGTTAAAATACTTAGGAAAAAAAAAATCTACCCTAAATAAATATAAAGCAAAAATATTTAGTAGCACAATAAAAAAATGACATGTGGTATATATAAAAATATATATATATATGGTTAAAATTGAATTATATGACACATATTATTATATAATAGTATTAGAAAAACAAAGGAGAGACGAAGAGGGAAAAAACAAGGATAAGATCTTAATTCTAAATATTTATGGTTGATTTTGAGGGTTAAAAATCTTAATTTTTCATTGAGTGATTGCGTCAAGAATCGAAAGTGAAATACTCACAATACTAACAAGATAATGACCTTGACTTGATAGCTCAGTGTCCTGCTTCTTTACCTTGTTAACAAATAGTATCTTTGAATCGAAATTTTCATGGGAGATGATAGCGTCGCTTACAAGATTTCCAACAAATGAGAAAACAGAACACGAGAACTTCTATGTTATTATAGCTAATCTTAAATAATTTGTCAGATGTAATCCCTCACTCAACTGTGAGCCGAGCCCAACGTGAATATCCTGCATCACATTTTAAATTCAATATCTCATAATACCACTTCCTAGAAAATTTCTCAAATATTGGACAAATGATGATCAGAAATTCCAAAATTATCAAATTAAATTTCAACTAGGTTTTGTTGGAAAATGGCTTATTCATAAGCATTTTGAGGCACAATTTCAAGCATGGTCCACTTCGTGTTAGTGGTTGTTATTGAATGATTCGGATACTCCTCCGTGAGTAGTTCGAAATGGTATATTCATATGCTTAAAATGGTGCTTGGGTGAATGAGAAATTGTTGCTCAAAGTTCACCCATTGGTGTGGAAAATAAAGAAAAGTAAGCTTGTCCCATATGGGAAAGCTATAGAGGGAATATTATGCTTATATATGATTGCTCATATGTAGATGGGTAAGAGTTGTAAGGATAGATGCTCTCTCTACGTGCGCGGGGGGGGGGGGGGGGGGTGCAAATCAAATCCGAATCAAGCTTGGCTCGTGTGCACCCGCGTGTCTGCGTACACGAATGCCGGACCAAATTGTGCGGTTCGGTTGTTTTAAGGAAATTGTTGGCATCAACAAGCCTCGAATTTCTTTCTGTTCAGTTCGATACTGCACTGCATAATTGCTCAGCTGTTTAACTTTGTTATTTTCAGTATTGTGTTTAGTTATTACCAATACTTTATTGTACCATCTGTGTTCTGTTTTACTGTTGTTCATTGTCATTTGTAAGAACACAGTAACAAATTATTTGTAATAGGTTTGTATGGTAATTCGACTCTGTGGATATGGAAAACAGTCCAAACACAGTAGATCCGAATATGGGCCTCCTCGGCTGGCCAAAATATTGTGGCTGGCCAAAGTGCAGTGGCAGCCTCCTCGGCTGGCCAACTTGCTTCAGCCTCTGGGCTTAATATGGCAGCCGCTGTGGCTAGCCAAGGTGTCACTGCCTCTGTGGCTAGACAACCTGTTGGACATGTGAGCCATGTCAATCATGCTGCAGAAAAACCTGAAAAATTCAGTGGACAGAATTTTAAACGGTGGCAACAGAAAATGTTTTTCTACTTGACCACATTGAACCTTGCGAGGTTTCTAAAGGAAGAGGCTCCTGAACCCGTGGAGGGTGAGATTGATATCCAAGTTATCAGTGCAATCGATGCTTGGAAACATTCTGAATTCCTTGTAGGAATTATGTGCTAAATGGGCTGAGTGATTCATTGTACAGTGTGTATGCCGGGATGAAAACAGCAAAAGGGCTTTGGGAATCTTAGACCGAAAATATAAAACTGAGGATGCCGGTACTAAGAAATTTGTCGTAGGCCGTTTCCTAGATTTTAAGATGATTGATTCCAAAACTGTGTTAAGTCAAGTACAAGAATTGCAAATTATTCTAGCAGAAATTCATGCTGAGGGGATGGTTTTAAGTGAAACATTCCAAGTAGCCTCGATAATTGAAAAACTACCACCTGGATGGAAAGATTTCAAGAATTATTTAAAGCATAAGCGAAAAGAAATGAGCATTGAAGACTTGGTTCTTAAGCTTAGAATTGAGGAAGATTACAGAGTATCTGACAAGAGAGGAATAACTCATGAGGCCAAAGCAAATGTTGTTGAACATGGCCATAAGAACAAGAACCCTAAAAACAAAGGGTCAAAGATGGGCCCTAAAGGAGGAGTTTCCAAGAAATCCAAATTTCAAGGAAGATGCTTCACTGTGACAAAATGGGTCACAAGTCTTCTGAGTGCAGACTGCCGAAGAAGAAAAAGAATCAAGAGGCTAATGTGATGGAAAATATGACTCAAGATGTTTCAGACATTAACCTTTCAGCTGTGGTTTCTGAGGTGAATCTGGTGGGTTCTAACCCAAAAGAGTGGTGGATTGATACTGGTGCCACTCGACATGTGTGCTCGGACAAGAGCATGTTTTCTTCATTTGAGCCTACTGGTAATGGGGAAAAATTATACATGGGAAATTCAGCAACATCTGAGATTGAAGGTCAAGGCAAGGTGATTCTGAAGATGACCTCTGGGAAAGAGTTGACTTTGAACAACGTTCTGTATGTACCAGAAATACGGAAGAATCTTGTGTCTGGATCGCTTCTGAACAAGCATGGATTCCGGATGGTGTTCGAGTCTGATAAAGTAGTTTTAACTAAAAATGGGATGTATGTGGGAAAAGGGTATGTAACTGATGGGCTCTTTAAGCTCAATGTAATGGTTGTTAAACCTAAGAATATCAATAAAGCTAGTTCTTCTGCTTATATTGTTGAGTACTCTAATCTATGGCATGGTAGATTAGGACATGTTAATTTTAATTCATTACGGAAATTAATTAACATGAACCACATTCCAAATTTTAAAATTGATAACAAACATAAGTGTGATACTTGTGTTGAGGCAAAACTAACCAGATCATCTTTTCATAGTATTGAAAGAAACTCTGAACCACTTGATCTTATTCATACCGATGTATGTGATTTTAATTCAATACAATCGAGAGGCGTAATAAATATTTTATTACCTTTATTGATGATTGCACTAGATTTTGCTATGTGTATTTGATGAAAAGCAAGGACGAAGCTATAGAGAAATTTGTTCTCTATAAGAATGAAGTTGAGAATCAACTGAACAAAAGAATTAAGGAGTTGAGAAGTGATCGTGGTGGTGAGTATGTTTTCCCTTTTGAATCACTTTGTGAACAAAATGGAATCATACATCAAACCACAGCTCCTTATTCACCTCAATCCAATGGGATTGCAGAACGGAAGAATCGTACCTTGAAAGAGATGATGAACGCTATGTTAATCAGCTCTGGCTTACCTCAGAATATGTGGGGGAGCTGTTTTATCAGCTAATTACCTTTTAAATAAGGTACCACGGAAAGATGCAGGGAAAACTCCTTATGAGATGTGGAAAGGAAGAGTACCTTCCTACAAATTTCTACGAGTGTGGGGGTGTCTTGCCAAGGTAGTTATTCCTCCACCTAAAAAGGTGAAGATAGGACCAAAAACTGTTGATTGTATTTTCATAGGATATGCACATAACAGTAATGCTTATCGATTTCTTGTGCATGAGTCTAATATACCAGATATTCACAAGAATACGATAATGGAGTCGAGGAATGCATCCTTTTTCGAATACGTTTTTCCTTGTAAAACTAATTCGAATTCAAATGTACACAAACGGGTACATGAGACTATTATTGAAGATAGTCAGGACCGAGAACAAATAAATGTTCCAGAGGATCAACAAGTTGTTGAACTTGAACCAAGACGTAGCAAAAGAGCTAGAACCGAAAAATCATTTGGTCCAGATTTTCTGACATTTTTGCTAGAAAATGATCCTCAAAGCTATAACGAAGCTGTAAGGTCAGCTGATGGTGCTTTGTGGAAGGATGCCATCAATAGTGAAATTGAATCCA
Source organism: Zanthoxylum bungeanum (assembly GCA_019454045.1). Lineage (NCBI taxonomy): Eukaryota > Viridiplantae > Streptophyta > Magnoliopsida > Sapindales > Rutaceae > Zanthoxylum > Zanthoxylum bungeanum. The sequence goes on from SKCR01051702.1 coordinate 91,915, forward strand.
TCTTACAAAATCACACCTGGGAGTTAGTGGATCTTCCTCCAGGATGTAAACCTTTAGGGTCCAAGTGGATTTTCAAAAAGAAAATAAAGGCAGATGGATCAATTGATAAGTACAAAGCAAGACTTGTAATTAAAGGTTACAGACAACGTGAAGGTCTTGATTACTTTGATACTTATTCTCCTGTAACGAGAATAAATTCCATAAGGATGATAATAGCGATTGCAGCTCTGCGCAATCTTGAGGTACATCAGATGGATGTGAAAACAGCCTTTCTAAATGGAGATTTAGATGAAGAAATTTACATGGAACAACCTGAAGGCTTTATAGCTCCAGGACAAGAAAAGAAAGTCTGTAAGTTGGTTAAATCCTTGTATGGATTAAAACAAGCTCCAAAACAGTGGCATAAAAAATTTGATGACACCATGTTAGCAAATGGTTTCAAAATCAATGAGTGTGATAAATGCATTTATGTCAGAGAGACAGAAGTTGGCTATGTCATTTTATGTCTCTACGTTGATGACATATTGATTGTCGGGAGTAATGTTAAAATGGTGAAATCTACCAAGAATATGCTGAAATCCAAGTTTGACATGAAAGACATGGGTTTAGCAGATGTCATTCTGGGAATAAAGATCTCGAGAAGTCCTGATGGACTTATTCTTGATCAGTCACACTATGTGGACAAGATTCTTGGTAAATTTAACAATGATGATTCTGCTGTGGCTAGAACTCCTTTAGATGTGAGTCTACACCTATCAAAGAATAGGGGACATGGTATATCTCAAGTAGAATACTCTAGAGTGATCGGGAGTTTGATGTATCTATCGAGTTGTACAGACCTGATATAGCCTGTACAGTAAACAAGCTCAGCAGATATACGAGTAATCCAGGGGTTGATCACTGGAAAGCAATAGTGAGAGTACTTAGGTACTTACGTTTTACTCGTAATTATGGGTTGCACTATCATAGATATCCAGCTGTAGTCGAAGGATACAGTGATGCTAATTGGATATCTGACATGAAAGACTCAAAGTCTACCAGTGGCTATGTGTTTACACTAGCAGGTGCAGCTATATCATGGAAATCCTCCAAACAGACTGTGATAGCCAGATCTACAATGGAATCAGAATTCATTGCATTAGACAAGTGTGCTGAAGAAGCAGAATGGCTTCGAAATTTTCTAGAGGATATTCCAAGTTGGCCTAAGCCAGTGCCAGCAATTTGCATTCATTGCGATAGTCAATCTGCAATTGGAAGGGCACATAACAATATGTATAATGGTAAGTCTAGACATATTCGTCGTAGACACAATACCGTTAGACAATTACTCTCTACTGGAGTTATTTCGATTGACTATGTAAAGTCAAAGGATAACATTGCGGATCCGCTAACCAAAGGGTTAAATAGAGAGTTGGTTGTGAAATCATCGAGGGGAATGGGACTAAACCCCATTAGATAAATGTTTATTACGAGGGAAACCCAACCTTGTTGACTGGAGATCCCAAGATCTAGGTTCAATGGGACAACCTACTCGTAAAAGACATAATTGGTTCACTGTGGGGGGGTTACCCTCTAGTCCATTCCTATGGTGAAATGAAACAGTGATGCTGTATGGATTGAGGTTAAGCAAAGGCTTTTAATGATTCTTATGCGTCGGGAATCCGAGCAGAGTATTACGAGATGCTCTTAAATAAGAAATCACCTATGTGAGAGAGAAGTGGGGCCGCTTCAAAGGGAATTGTACGGGGCACAATTCTTAGAAACTCTTGCAGAACCAGGTTGATGTTCATGGCCAAAATGAGCATAACAATGAGAACTCAGATGTGTTAGGTAAAACATCTGTGTGATATATGTTCTCCATTTACATGAACGGCAGTACAGTTCAATGACATCGCGTCCACTGTCAGCCAGTAAATGAGATATATTTTCACAAGGGAAGGTTCAAAGGCTGAGGCCTACCTATCCTATGCAGGTGTTGAACCGTTGAACTCTTCTAGGTCAAAATAAAATGTTTTATAAAATAATTTTATTCGACGTTTTTCGCCAATTTCATTCATGTGGGGGATTGTTGGAAAATGCTTATCATAAGCATTTTGAGGCACAATTTCAAGCATGGTCCACTTCGTGTTAGTGGTTGTTATTGAATGATTCGGATACTCCTCCGTGAGTAGTTCGAAATGGTATATTCATATGCTTAAAATGGTGCTTGGGTGAATGAGAAATTGTTGCTCAAAGTTCACCCATTGGTGTTGGAAAATAAAGAAAAGTAAGCTTGTCCCATATGGGAAAGCTATAGAGGGAATATTATGCTTATATATGATTGCTCATATGTAGATGGGTAAGAGTTGTAAGGATAGAGGCTCTCTCTACGTGCGCGGGGGGGGGGGGGGTGCAAATCAAATCCGAATCAAGCTTGGCTCGTGTGCACCCGCGTGTCCTGCGTACACGAATGCCGGACCAAATTGTGCGGGCCTGGCCCAGCCAATTTTTGCATGTCTCTTTATTTTTTCTAAACCTTTTGAGTTCCATAACAGTTGAATTAATGATATTAATCAACTTGGTGGTTACAAGCAATGGAAGGTCTCCCACTCATGTGATTAATTGACATGTTTATTTCATTTATTTGAGAGATGATTTTCGTTTTTTGTGATACACAACACAAAAAAATACAGTTCACAAGACAGTCTCGTTTTTCTTTGTTCATCCTTTTGGGAAGAGTTCAAACGCTTTAGAGGTTCGCTGGATACGAGTTCGGTGGTGCCCTTACTCGTACGATTTTTCGTTGTATCCTGGGAAACAATCGTCTCAAGTTCTGCTGCACCTACGGTGGGAGGCGAATTTGTTTTAAGGAAATTGTTGGCATCAACAAGCCTCGAATTTCTTTCTGTTCAGTTCGATACTGCACTGCCTCCACTTGTTCATAATTGCTCAGCTGTTTAACTTTGTTATTTTCATTATTGTTGTTAGTTATTACCATACTTTATTGTACCATCTGTGTTCTGTTTTACTGTTGTTCATTGTCATTTGTAAGAACACAGTAACAAAATTTGTAATAGGTTTGTATGGTGCAGAATTGAACAATGATGTCAAAATATCAAAGTAGAATATAGACAAACCTGCAGTAACTATCTCAAGAAGATCCATGTTTTCTTCCTTGACGTCAGTAGACTTATTCTGCAATTAGTCAATTACAGAAAAGTAATACCTTGAAGAGGAGTATTAGGAATCCATAGAAAATTAGCAACATAAATAAAAGTAACAAGCAAATCTTACCTATCTGCGGGAATACAATCCTTGATATCAGGCAAGTCAGTCTTACCAATCAGCCATTCTTCACCTCTGTAGAATAAACATCATATTCTCACCATCTAAATTTGAGAGAGAGAAAGTGCGTGATATTAGACAAATTATCCCAACATACCAACGCGGTTCTGTAAAATGGCTACAACGCCAACACGCATATACATCGACCATTTGCAATCCGGCATTACTCGAAGTGCGGTTCCTGAAAAAAAAGACATGACCCCAACCGAGTTCAAACACTGAAACCAGCAGCGAAACGAAAAATAAGTATATGTAGAAAAGTTTAAGAGGCTGGATAAATTCTTCATTAAAAGCAAGCAAACACGTTTTCACAGTAAACCAAACTATCTCGTCATTAAGCTGCATATATCTATGATTTATCAAAGAATCAAAAGTTCGAGAAATTGGTAAAAGTAATTCCAGGAAAAGAAATCAACTTATGTCCCTAACGCTTGCACACACACTCATTTTTTTAAAATCAAATCAACATAAAATTTAACAGCAAAACGTGTTTCCAGCTTTGTGAAAATCATAGCTTTGTGAAAATCATCCCAAACAGAAGTAAAAGAGAGTAAAGAAATTTTAGAGTTTTTTTGTAAAGTTTTGTAAAAACTTTGTAATTTTTTGTTTTGTGTAATAAAGAAAAGTTTTCTCTCATTTCTCCTCTATTATGTGAGTTTTTATCACAACAAGTGGTATCATGATCTAAGGTTCCACGGTGGGATCCCGAAACTCAGAAACAGAGGTTCGATTCGGAAAACCGGTTCCGACGAAAGTGGTCAAAAATCGGTTTTGAGCATACCATCGGACTTTTCACGGCGAGACGAGCACGGTGGTATTTTCCGGCGATCGATCGGAGGTCCCAAAACGCCGCACGCGCTTGGCAGATGAGAGCCCACTCGCGTCACGCGCTGCCCAAGGAAGAAGACGAGCCACGTCATCGGTCCACGTGTCTGCCACGTCAGCACACTTGCCACGTCAGCAAAATATGGTAAATTTCAGATAGGTCCTTGAACTTTCTGGAAATAACATTTTAGTCCCTGAACTTTTCCGAAATTGCACTTTAGCCCCTGGACTTTCGGAAATTACACTTTGACCCCTGTAATTTCTGAAATTTTCAATTTGGTCCATGTGTCGGATTTTGACAAATAAAGTGTCATTTCCACCATTTTCGACCATCCGGACGCAACGGTGAGGTCCGTTTTTTGAAATTCTGCTTAGAATTTTTATGATGGATGGGGGTGTCGGAAAAATGATTTTGTTGACTAGTACCAATTATTTCACATGGAGAGGAATGATGAAAGACCTTCTATATGTGAAGGATTATGATGGGTCGGTATTTCTTGAGGAGAAACCAGAAGAAATGTCTGAATCAAGGTGGAACAATCTTCACCAAAAAACATGCAGTACTATTCGTTAGTGGATCGACGACAGTATCGTGAACCATGTTAGTGAAGATACAAATGCACGTGTCTTATAGAGAAAGCTGGAGGAGCTTTTTCGAGCAAAGACTGGCAACAACAAGCTATACTACATCAAGAAGATGATGGGGTTGAAATACCAGGAAGGTACAGCTGTGGCGGACCACATCAACGATTTCCTCGGAACAATGAAAGAATTGGCTGGATTGGGCATAGACTTCGAAGATGAGGTAAATGGCTTAATACTCCTTAATACTTTACCAGAATCTTGGGAAATGTTCAGATCTACGGTGATAAATTCAGCCGCAGATGGGAAAGTCACTATGGAGATGGCGAAAACCAGGATCTTCGAGGAAAAAAAGAGGACGAGAATGCAGGAGTCAGCATCAGCCTCAACCTCAGAAGCTCTGGTGACTGAGAAGAACACCAGAATGGGGAGGAGTAAAAGCCTAGGCCCAGGGAGATCAGACAAGAACCGAGGTAAATAAAAAATAAGAGATATTGAGTGCTACCACTGCAAGAAGAAAGGCCATATGAAAAGAGACTTCTACAAATTGAAGAACGAGCAGTCCGAAGACAACAACAGAAGAAATGGTGACTCTAATCAAGAAAGAGTTGCTACTACCACCGACAATACCTCCAAACAATTCTTCATTATATACGAAGAAGATGTTGTGAATCTTGCCAGCCACGAGACCAGTTGGGTGATAGATAGTGACGCCTCCATACACGCCACATCTCGCAAAGACTTCTTTTCATCTTACACGCCATGGGACTACGGTGCTGTAAGGATAGGGAATGACGGCCAGTCCAAAGCCTTCGGTATTGGAGACATCTGCCTTGAAACAGACAACGGGACAAGGCTAGTGTTGAAGGGAGTTAAGCACATCCCAGACATCCGGTTAAACCTGATCTCAACAGGCAAGCTTGATGATGAAGGTTTCTGCAACACCTTTAGTGACGGCACCTGGAAGCTCACTAAAGGATCAATGGTGATAGCTCGAGGTAAGAAAGATTCAACACTGTATTTGATGCATGCTAAACTTTCCAATAGTAGCATAAATACGGTCAATAGTAATGAGGCAGCCGAGCTGTGGCACAAAAAGCTCTGTCATATAAGTCAAACAGAGATGGAAGTACTACGCAGACAGAATGTTCTTCCCGGGTTTAAGAACTCACACTTACAGAAGTGTGAACACTGCATGGCTGGAAAGTAGAACAAAGTGTCCTTCCAGAGCTCCCCGCCTCAACGAAAACCAGAGGTACTTGATCTCATACATTCAGATGTATATGGTTCGATGCAGACAATAACATTTGGTGGGTCACTTTATTTTGTGACATTCATTGATGATCATTCAAGGAAGATATGGGTATACACCTTGAAGACAAAAGATCAAGTGTTGAAAGTGTTCAAGGAGTTTCATGCCTTGGTAGAAAGAGAAACCGGCAAGAAACTCCAATGCATCAGAACAGACAATGGTGGAGAATACATAGGTTCGTTTGATCAGTACTGCAAGATGCAAAGAATCCGACATCAAACGACACCTCTGAAGTGTTAGTCTCCAAGACATATCCCAAGATCACTAAGCATGATAGAAGTGCGAATAATCAAAGAGAGTTGCGGAATACTCACATTGATTGGTTGAGGAGATTTCAAAAATTTCCACTTTTGTTGGATGTGTTGGAAGTTTCGGAGCTTGAAGACGAGTTCCAAACTCTCGGGTGAGTCTCCCTATCACATTCTTTTGACTCTAATTGTGCTAGCAAGCTTGAATTTTGAAACAAAAATTCCATGGAGAAAGCCTACAAGTTTCGGCCAAGGAGAAGACAATGGAGAGAGAGAAATATGATTTGTGTTATCTAAAGACAATTGACCAAGTCAACTCACACAAAATGTGTATATGTTTTTCAAAAGCAAAACAAAACACAAAGTGTGTTGGAGAAGCTTTCATTAAAGCTCTCAACCACTTCCATCAACTTGAATGACAAGTGATGTAAGTTGGTGGGCCCCACTTTAAATTCAAAATTCAAGTGGGCTTACACAACACACTTCGGGTTAAGTTTCGTTTCATTCGATTAATTGAATTTTCCGTCGCAACGTAATTAAATCTAATTTAATTAAATAATAATGCCTAGCAAAATTATTACGGAAGTCGCTCGCAAATTAATTCCAAATTAATTCGTTCGCTTGAATTAAAATCCAATTTTAATTCCGTATTGAAATCTAATTTCAATTAATATATTCAATATATTATTTAGCGCAAATAAATAAATTAAATAGAAAAATCCAATTTAACATATTTAATTTATTTTTCCGATTAATTTCAAATTAATCGCGTTCTCTCTTCTCGACGAATTTAATCCCAGATAAATTCTCGTCGCAATTAATCCCAGATTAATTCATTATCTTTCATAATTAATTCCCAGATTAATTATCTGCCGTAATTAATCACAGATTAATTATCTGTTCGAGTCAAACATCATCGGTGAATCTTTAGGAGGCGACCCAAGAGATCCCTGAATATGTTGGCAGTAAATACGGTCATCGGACTATCCGAATACGTGCGTACCCGGTACCACATTCTTACCGATTTACAAGACATGGTTGGCCTCTAGCAAAGCACCGTGCCTACCCAATTCTCTAGAAATATTCTTTAAAGGAATATGTAATCTTTGTCAGACGTAGTATACGTAGTATTTGTTGGGGTTGGTGCTCAGAGCGCCAATTCCCGGTTGTATTTCTGTTGAATACTTCTGTAAAACATTATTATTATGAATAATATATGCAGTTTCTATAATATAATCTATCTTTTAATATGGTAAAGACGTATTGACCTTAGAATGATTAGTCATGGTACTGTTGCAAAAGCGTCGCAACTGACATTGAGTAGTATCATGACGTTGTCATTCTCAGATTGTTCCTGGTCAAGGTTTATACTACTTGGTCAGTATAGTAAACCCGTTGAGACCGGTACATGTCGTATACTGGAATATATGATTCCAATGGTTTCTCAATGAACCATTAGTCTTGGAGACTAGTATAGACGTGTAGGTGTTTATAGCGGATAAACACTGAACGACTCACCGAAGATTCTTAATGGATGGTACACCAGCGTCAATAAGAATCTTCTCGGGTTGAGTAGCACTTGTGATTATTAGACTTGAGATGCCATTGAGGGCACATGAGACATCTTCTACACTTAGATGGCAGTCACGTCACCGATCTATTTAGATCAGACCTCCGCCTGTTCGTTGGGTGTAGACAGATCCTCAGGGTGTCCTATGTGTATCAAGATAGGATCCGTCAGTTCTGTGTATAAGATCAATTTCGGACTAAAATGGACAAAATACCAAAGCAAGGGTAATTTGGTAAATTCACTTGAATATGATTCATTTGAATTTTATTTCATAATTTGATTATTTGATAATTAAATAAATGTGTTTATTTAATTAATCCGAGAAAAAGTTTTGAAATCGGAAAATACGATTTTCCACCGCTTCCGCAGCGTTACCGGATTCACCCCCTAAAAACCCCTACAATATGGTATCAGAGCGAGTCTGATTCTAGGCCCCCTAAAATGATTAGCTTTAATTAAATCAATGTTTAATCATGTTTTCTTGACTTTATACATGCTTATTATGAATCTAATTTGGTTAGATTTAGGGTGTATGACACTTATCGGAAAATCCCTAATTAATAAGGTTTTAATGTAATTATGTATTTGATGCATGTTATGTGGTCCGTCTTGTCAATACGGTTTATGGATACTTCTATGTGACTACATTTGATACCGTGCCTCTGCTGTGAGGGTGTAGCCGATAGAGATTTATTTATACCTGATGTATATCAGATACTAGATAAATTCAAGCGAAAGCGGAATTCTGAACGTGCCCTAGCTGTCAGGATTACGTAAGTAACTTGAGTTTATCATTGACGAGTTTAACCTTGGTACGTCTCCTTGTGGGCCTGCCTTCGCAGCGACAGCGAGAAACGACCAGGACCGGAAACCCATGAGTCATTAGAGAATGATTGACAAATGAGTTGTCTACCTTATGAATATACGTAGGTGAGACCGTGCCTCTGCTGTGAGCTGAAATATATTCACGGGATCCACTTTTCACTATTTGTATTTAATTTAATTATTAAATCTTTGTGTTCTGTTTGGGGACTACAGTATTGCATGATTTAGTGGGAGGGGGATTTTAGATTAAAAATCCATGATCTAGTTTATGCTTTTGATATTATATGAAACTGCTTATTTTCTGCTAACCGTTTTTCGTGATCTATATGATAGATTGGCGATGGCGGCACAATCCATAAATCAGTTTGCGCGTATGCTTGATGCGAACAAACTGAAAGGCGCTGAGAACTTCGCTGACTGGGAATTGGATTTGAGGATTGTCCTCGATTTCGAAAAGCTGGGATATGTTCTTGAGGGTCTGTTGCCCCTTGCTGTGGGTGCGGATGCTTCGGAGGATGAACGCCAAGTTTTTGAAACTTGGAAGGATGATGATTTAAGGGTTAAATCATATATCTTTAGTTCACTGTCTCCGAAACTCAAGCAACAGTACTATGGTATGTTAGATTCCTATAGTATGATGACGCGATTGAGACAATCGTTTGAGAACCAAGAACAAGTGATTGTTCACAAAGTTGCCATGGAACTGTTCCATGCGCGTCTGGATGAGGGGCAAAGTGTTAGCCCACATGTTCTTCAGATGATCGATTTGATCGATCAATTGAGGCAACATAATCTCATCTTGAATGACATTCTCGGTAGGAGTGTCATTCTTGGTTCACTACCAGCTTCATTTCGCCAGTTCGTGATGTACTTCAACATGCACGGGACTGTCTGTACCTACCAGGAGCTACATAGGATGTTGCTCACGGCAAAAGAGGACCTTAAGAATAGAGTACCGACTCGCCCTCCTAGAACTACTTCTTTTTCGGCTTCTTCCCAAGGATGGTCCAAGGGAAAGAAGAAGAAAGGGAAGAAGAAGAAGGCTTTCGGTCCTCAACAACAGACGAAGATTGCTAAGCCCAAGAGGGCTTCTGAAGACAAATGCCACCACTGCGGCAAAGTCGGGCATTGGAAAAGGAACTGTCCTGATTACATCGCCCAGCTGAGGAGAGACAGAGCATCTACATCAGGTACTTTTATTTTTCCAGTTATTGATTTATCTTTGGCTTGTGAAGCCGTTACATCCAACTGGATTTTAGATTCTGCTTGTCCCATTCACATTTGCAATTCGTTGCAGGTGCTGAAGGAAAGTAGGAGGCTGAAGCCCGGGGAGATGCAGTTGCGGTTCGAGAGTGGAGACTCTTTGGATGCAGTTGCAGTGGGAGTATGCGAGATCTCATTGCGGAATGGGACACTTTTGTTAAATGAATGCCATTTTGTACCTGGATGTGTAGCTAATATTATATCACTTTTTGTATTGGATACATAAGGCTTTTGTATTAATATTAAGAATAGTTCTTTATATTTATATGATAGTAATATTATTCAGATCCTTTGTTGTCCAAACCAGTATGGTCATTATACATTGCAAACTTCAAAAGATATATTAAGTACTGGAGTTAATAAACGTAGTTTACCTATAATTAATAATACTGAACTTTGGCATATGAGACTTGGTCACATTGGCGTTAAACGCCTTACCCAATTGGTTATGAATGGTTTGATATCAGATCTTACCGTTGAATCCTATCCAACTTGTGAATCCTGTATTCAGGGTAAGATGACCAAAGCCCCATTTTCTGGTGTTGGACACCGCGCCACTAACTTACTGGAACTCGTACATTCTGATGTATGTGGTCCACTAAGTCAAACTGCTCACAGTGGTTATTCATACTTCGTTACCTTTACCGATGATTTGTCATGGTACGGTTATGTGTATTTGATGCGACATAAATCTGAAACCTTTGAAAAGTTCAAAGAGTTCTGAAATGAAGTAGAAAAACAAACTGGTAAATATATTAAATGCCTTCGATCAGATCGAGGCGGCGAATATAGGAGTGGTGAGTTCATGGATTATATGAAGGAGAATGGGATTCTCGCTCAATATACTCCTCCAGGTACTCCACAACACAATGGAGTATCTGAAAGGAGAAATCGGACTTTATTGGATATGGTCCGATCAATGTTGAGTTTCACAGATTTGCCCTATTATTTATGGGGCTACTCTCTCTTAACAGCCGCACATCTTTTGAACAAGATTCCTTCAAAAGCTGTTCCTACGACTCCGTATCAGATATGGTTCGGTAGGAGACCAAATCTTAATTATATTAAGGTTTGGGGTTGTCCTGCCTATGTCAGGGTGACTCAGCAAGATAAGCTTTCGCCTCGGGGGCAAAATTTTAGGTTTGTCGGATATCCTTCGAATACGAGGGGATATCTGTTCTATGATACCGAGCATCGAAATGTGTTCGTAGCTCGCTTCGCAAAATTTCTAGAAGTAGAATTTTTGTCAGAAGGTGGTAATCATAGACAGGTTGAGCTTGATGAAGTCCAACCTGAAAACAAAGAACCAACAAAGGAACCTGAAGTTCAAGTAGATGAAGGACCTTCAACACACACACTCCGTAGGTCGGAAAGGGTATCTAGACCTCCTGAACGCTTGTATTTTATACAAGAAAAGAGTCTGGATGTTCTCTTAGTTGAAGAGACAGATCTTTCACCTATAGAGAATCGATGTTGGACATCGACTCCGTGAAATGGAAAAGTGCCATGAAATCCGAGATAGACTCAATGCATGAAAATCAAGTTTGGGACTTGATTCCGCTTCCCGAAGGAATTGTTCCTATCGGTTGTAAATGGGTTTACAAGAGGAAGCGCGGGCCTGACGGTAAGGTTGAAACTTATAAGGCCCGACTGGTAGCAAAAGGTTACACGCAGCGACCTGGCATCGACTACGATGAAACTTTTTCGCCGGTTGCAATGCTTAAGTCTATCCGGATTTTGCTTTCTATAGCTGCGTATCATGACTACGGGATTTGGCAAATGGATGTAAAAACGGCTTTTCTAAATGGATTTCTTGATGAAGAAATCTACATGGAACAGCCGGAAGGTTTCGCTTCCAACGAAACCTCGGGCATGGTATGTAAGCTTAAGAAGTCCATTTATGGACTTAAACAAGCTTCACGAAGTTGGAATCTTCGATTTGACGAGATTATTAGATCGTCTGGTTTTCTCAAGAATTCGGAAGAATCCTGTGTGTATTAGAAGGCCAGTGGGAGCATGGTCGTATTTTTAGTCCTATATGTTGATGACATCCTAATCATTGGGAATGATTTAGGTATGTTACAAAGCGTCAAAGCGTACCTCTGTAAGAATTTCTCCATGAAAGACCTGGGACAAGCTTCCTATGTTTTAGGGATAAAACTCTATAGAGATAGACAAAGGAGGCTGATTGGGTTATCCCAATCAACGTACATAGATAAGATCTTGGAACGGTATAGTTTTGGTAACTGTAAGACAGCAAAAATAGCGTTCAGACATGGGATTCATCTTTCAAAGAAGATGTGTCCACAAACAGAAGATGAGAAGGTTAGAATGTCTAACCAACCTTATGCTTCGTGTTTGGGTAGCATAATGTATGCCATGTTATGTACAAGGCCTGATATCAGTTTCGCTGTTAGCGTAACTAGTCGATATCAGTCCAATCCATGTAATGACCATTGGATGGCCATTAAACATATCCTAAAGTATCTTAAAGGTACCAAGGATAAGTTAATAATTTATGGAGGAAACGAGCTGCAGGTTAATGGGTATACAGACTCCGATTTTCAATCGGATCCCGATGATAGAAAGTCTACATCTGGATTTATCTTTACCCTTAACGGAGGTGCAGTTTGTTGGAAGAGTTCCAAACAGGGATCAACAGCAGATTCCACCACTGAGGCAGAATATATTGCAGCTTCTGAAGCTGCAAAAGAGGCTGTGTGGATAAAGAACTTTATCACAGAATTGGGAGTTGTCCCAAGTATCGAGAATGCGATTTCGTTATACTGTGATAATACTGGAGCCATTGCGTAAGCAAAGGAACCGAGGGCGCATCAGAAGTCGAAGCATGTGGAATGCAAGTACCACATCATTCGAGAGATCGTGTCGCGATGGGATATTGTCGTGTGCAAGGTACCGAGTGAAGATAATGTAGCAGACCCGCTGACAAAGGCCATACCTCCGAAGTTATTTGATAAACACGTGGAGTCGATGGGTATTAGATACAATCGATATTGGCACTAGAGCAAGTTGGAGATTTTGTTGGGGTTGGTGCTCAGAGCGCCAATTCCCGGTTGTATTTCTGTTGAATACTTCTGTAAAACATTATTATTATGAATAATATATGCAGTTTCTATAATATAATCTATCTTTTAATATGGTAAAGACGTATTGACCTTAGAATGATTAGTCATGGTACTGTTGCAAAAGCGTCGCAACTGACATTGAGTAGTATCATGACGTTGTCATTCTCAGACTGTTCATGGTCAAGGTTTACACTACTTGGTCAGTATAGTAAACCTGTTGAGACCGGTACATGTCGTATACTAGAATATATGATTCCAATGGTTTCTCAATTAACCATTAGTCTTGGAGACTAGTATAGACGTGTAGGTGTTTATAGCGGATAAACACTGAACGACTCACCGAAGATTCTTAATGGATGGTACACCAGCGTCAATAAGAATCTTCTCGGGTTGAGTATCACTTGTGATTCTTAGACTTGAGATGCCATTGAGGGCACATGAGACATCTTCTACACTTAGATGGCAGTCACGTCACCGATCTATTTAGATCAGACCTCCGCCTGTTCGTTGGGTGTAGACAGATCCTCAGGGTGTCCTATGTGTATCAAGATAGGATCCGTCAGTTCTGTGTATCAGAGCATAGGTAGTCCATATGATTAGCAATCAGATAAAACCATGGGCCCGTGGTAAAGTTTAGAAGCTAATTCTAAACATTCTTTTAGAGATTGCTAATAGAATAGTCGACTGGATAATCCCGATAGAGATTTGATGTTTACATCTATATCTCTGGGATTTATCCGGATACCTGTGACGGAGGAATTATACATTTGCCATGACCTCGACCTGTATGGTTCAGCGAGATTATCCGTGATCGTCATAATCTACGGGTGGATAGATTATGGACACGAAATAAGATTTCGTGACGGATATACCTGAATCTAGAGAGTCTCAATAATGAAACATACTCGTAGAGCACTAGAGCAACATTAATAAATAATATTGATTATTTATAAAGTCGTTTAAAGGTTAAACACAAAATACATGCTGAAGGGACCCGATAGTCATTTGCCTAATTATTGTGTATTTACATTTAATACTTGATTAATTTAAATACACATTAATTAATAGTCAAAATGAGTTATTTGACTTATATCCTAAATGAATATATGTTTTTAATATTTAATGTAAATATTATACATATATTTAATATATTTGTATTTGATTAATTATTTAATTGTTAAATGATTAAATTAATTAAAATATAAATATCTTACATTAGGATATTTAAAGTAAATGATATTAGTTGCCTTTGTTGACTTAATTAAATATCTAATAAAGTTGTATTTAGATATTTATGCAAGTTGACTAAATAAACTTGAAATGAAATTGAAATTACATGACTTGTATTTGCTAAAGTCATTTTCGGCCAAGGCAAATTGGTAACAAGTATATATTGTTTTTTCATTTCATTTACACTTAACCTAATATACTTTACTAAAAGAAACTCCATTGAAGAAGCCAAAGGAAGTTTGTGAAAAGAAAGACAAAAATCAAAAAGCTTGGATTTTTAGTAAGTTTCTTGAACTTGCTATTAGTAAGGAATTTGTTCCTTAGGTTCTAGGCTTTAATATATGATATTCTAAGGTTATTTCTTTCTTTGTTCCTTGTGGTTTTTGTTGATGGAAGTTTTGATGGAGGTGTAAAGCATGTGTGATGAAGGAAGTGTATGACTATTGTAGTAATAAGCTTTCTTTTAAGGTTTTGGAAACCATGTTGCTAATCTAGAGTTATTGACCCACTCTTAGATGACCTAGATTTGATCTTGAGTTGTTTCATTGTGTTGAGACTTGGATTGGATGTAAGAATGATGATTGAAGTAATTGATTTAATGTATTTGGTCTAATTTGTCCAATTTGTGGAAATTGAAAAATTAGGGTTCATGACCAATTAAAAATTTGGGGCTTTTCATATATGTTGTGTATTTGTGTGTGTATATGATGCATATAAAGTTTCATGTTGATTGGATTACATTTAGATGTGTTTTGAGACATGAAATGACAAAAGGCACAATATTGCTCCTTGGAGGGGCTCACGGCTTTGGATAAGAAATTTGGGATTTTTGGTGCTTTTGGTGTTTTGATGTTTTGAACATGATAAGTTCATCTTAGAAATGATTTAGAATCATTCAAAATTGATTAGATCAATTTCGGACTAAAATGGACAAAATACCAAAGCAAGGGTAATTTGGTAAATTCACTTGAATATGATTCATTTGAATTTTATTTCATAATTTGATTATTGGATAATTAAATAAATGTGTTTATTTAATTAATCCGAGAAAAAGTTTTGAAATCGGAAAATACGATTTTCCACCGCTTCCGCTGCGTTACCGGATTCATCCCCCTAAAAACCCCTACAGTATTGCGTATTACGATCCAGTATTGGATGTCACATGCTAGGCATGAGGCTGGAATTGTGTCTGCCCCGTACGAAGCACATATCGGATCTCTGGTAACTAGTCTCTATAATCGGATAAACATGACCTAGTCATATTAGCCCGATAGCTGCAGCATACAAGAGTACCAGTTCCTTATCCTACGTGATCATCATCTCCATATGACTGAAGTGATACTTCCATCTTGACATCACACCCAATACACTACGATTCTCAATATACCCAGAAGAGGCGTACACAGAACCTGTTAAATCCCCGGACGACCAAAACCAAAGTATATTGATTGTCGCAAGTATTAGCGATGCAAGTCTCAGGTTAAGACCAAATACACCAACCCTGATACGGACTTCCATAGACACATAGTCATACTACCAATGGAATTCCGATGGGTCTATCCAGAGCGAAGCTGTTTCCGTACCATCGGTAAACACAACCTCCTATTACACTTGCATGAGTATCTAATACCCAAATATATTAGAACTATGCCGTTATGCTTCCATAACACGCACAAGTGCAATACTAGTCTATTCCGCATTATCGATGTTTAATCTCGATAATACTACGACTAGGGATATTTAATGATTAAACCTTAATGGATTAATACTGTCTCATATCTTATTAATCTGGAACTAATCATATGGACTTTTATCATTTATATATCCCAGTAATCCAATTACAAATGATAAAAGAGCAATTTTCTTTATCACATAGTTAATTTGTACAACAACACCATGATCTGTACAAATAGTGATGCTATGGGTCATAATTGTCCAACACGAAGACACCTCAGCTGAATGGCCTAGCTGAGAGGATGAACAGAACCTTGTGTGAAAGGGTCAAAGCTTGCTCTCACAAGCCAAGCTACCGAAGACATTCTGGGGGAGGCACTCAACACAACCGTATATATTTTGAACATATCCCCAACGGTCGCACTGAAAGGTAATGTTCCTAACCAAGTTTGGACAGGTAAAGAAGTTTCATACGAACACTTACATGTCTTTAGGTGCAAAGTATTTGTACACATCCCAAATGACGAGAGATCCAAGCTTGATATAAAGACGCGATAATGTGTCTTTATTGGCTATGGTCTGGATGATTTCGGCTACAAACTGTATGATCATATGGAGAAGAAGATTGTCAGAAGCCGAGATGTTGTCTTCATTGAAGATCAGACCATAAAAGACATCCGAAAGGAATTGAAGACAATGCCCCAACAATAAAAAGATGTGAATCCAAAACCTCATACACCGGTGCCAGTACAAGTTGAAGATGAGGTTCCCAGACATGAGGGTACATATGATGAAGCTCCCAGAGATGATGATCATGATCAACCACCAGTACCAGAAGCTACACCAACAGTTCCACAGAGAAGGACTGACAGAGAAAGATGACCTTCAACCAAATACTCTGCATATGACTATGTGCTGCTTACTGACGGGGGAGAACCCGAGAGCTACAAGGAGGCTGTGGAAATGGATGAAAAGGAAAAGTGGGAAGAAGCCATGCAAGATGAGATGAAATTTTTGCATGACAATCACACTTTCGAGTTAGTGAAATTGCCAAGAGGCAAACGGGCTTTGAAGAACAAATGGGTGTACAGAGTGAAGCAACATGAGCACACTTCACAACCCCGATACAAAGCCAGACTAGTCGTCAAGGGATTCAATCAGAGAAAAGGCATTGACTTTGATGAAATCTTCTCTCCAGTTGTGAAAATGTCATCCATTAGAGTGGTACTCAGTCTACCAGCAAGCCTCGACCTGGAGATTGAGCAGATGGATGTCAAGACCGCATTTCTTCATGGAGATCTGGAAGAAGAAATTTATATGGAGCAACCAGATGGCTTCAGAGTCAAAGGAAAACATGACCATGCATGCAGACTCAGGAAAAGCCTTTATGGTTTGAAACAGGCACCGAGACAGTGGTACGTGAAGTTTGAGTCAGTTATGGGGGAGCAGGGATACAAGAAGACTACTTCAGACCATTTTGTTTTCGTTCAGAAATTTTCTGACGACGACTTTATCATCTTACTGTTGTACGTAGATGATATGTTGATAGTTGGCCGAAATCAATCGAGGATTGATGATTTGAAGCAGCAATTGAGTAAGTCTTTTGAGATGAAAGACTTGAGGCCAGCAAAACAGATTCTTGGCATCCATATCGGCCGTGATCTAAAAGCCAAGAAATTTTACTTGTCAAATGAGTAGATCGAGAAGGTACTTCAGCGATTCCAGATGGACAAGGCTAAAGCGGTTAGCACTCATCTTGCTACCCATTTTAGATTGAGCACAAATCAGAGTCCCTCTACTGAGACAGAGAATAAGGAAATGAAACAGGTTCCTTACACCTCAGCAGTGGGAAGTCTCATGTATGACATGGTGTGCACAAGGCCAGACCTAGCACACGCAGTCAAATTGGTCAGCCGATTTATGTCAAACCCAAGAATAGAACACTGGAATGCTGTCAAATGGATAATGTGGTATCTACGAGGCACATCCAAAATGAGATTATGTTTTGGAAGCGACAAGCTAATGTTGATGGGCTACACCGATTGAGATATGGCAGATGATGTGGATACCCGTAAGTCTACTTCGGGGTATCTAATTACTCTCTCAGGGGGAGCTGTGGCATGACAGTCAAGGTTGCAGAGATGTGTTACACTCTCTACAATAGAGGCATAATTCATTACAGTTACAGAAGCTTGCATGGAATTACTGTGGATGAAGACATTTGTCCAGGAATTAGGTTTCAAGCAAGAGAAGTACACTTTTTACTGCGATAGCCAGAGTGCTATCTACCTTGGTAAAAATTCTACTTTTCATTCGAGGTCAAAATATATCGATGTGGGGTATCACTGGATATGGGACGTTCTGAGTTCAAAGCTGTTAGATTTCAAAAAGATTCACAATTATGAGAATGGTGCTGATATGTTCACAAAAGTTTTACCGAATGAGAAACTTGAAATCTGTCGTGTCATAGCCGGGATGACAAAACTCTCCATATAGTCAAAGTATGGAGATACAGAGAACTATGATTGGTTTGATCCCAACTCAGGGTACGTAGGCAGTCATACAGATGCAGCCAGGGTGGATCATTTTGAGGATCCGATTTGGATGATTGATGGTCGGCTCTGATTTTAGGGCAAATCTTCACCGATGGGGATATTTTTTGGAGTCCAGCTCCTCATGCATGCATTTGCATGAGGAAGCCAGCAAGCAAAAGTAACTTGTTGAAGAAGCTGGCAAAAGTAAAACTTGTTGAAGAAGCTGACAAAAGCAAAACATGTTGAAGAAGCTGGCAACACGTTTTGGCAACTATAAAAGGAGCACCATAGCTTTGTGAAAATCATCCCAAACATAAGTAATAGAGAGTAAAGAGGTTTGAGAGTTTTTTTGTAAAGTTTTGTAAAAACTTTGTAATTCTTTGTTTTGTGTAATAAAGAAGAGTTTTCTCTCATTTCTCCTCTATTGTGTGAGTTTTTATCACAACACTTACCATCATTGACAACTCTGATAAATAGTCATTTGTAATGATTTCTAAAGACAGCTTACTCAGCATCAATTGTAGAAATCTAATAGCGAGCTCCATTAAATAAGAACCTACGAAACATGCACACCCTATTACTTCTCTTTTCCCTTAAAAAAAAATGAGGAACACACCATAAAATTTATGTTGATATGGCATGCATGAGTGGTGACCAATATCAGAATCCTCATAAAAGTGCGGTCAAAATTTAGTTCAGAGAAAGATAAATCACCATCGGAGAAAGTAGACATTTGAAAAGCGAGCATTTTCATGCCTCCATATTCATACAATGTTGTGACTCTATCTTAAGTAACATTCGTTACCATATACAAAAACTTATAGCATTCTTCAAGAATGGAAGCACCTGACCTGCATTTACAGAAAGCAAATTACAGCTAAGAAAACCTATAAATAGTCTACGGTTCAACTATTGATAGCTATGAAGTTCGTGAAGCTTACTCATTTGGCATTACTTCGAGTATCAACAGAATCTTTGAAACCATATGTCGACATGTGATTTTCGTCCCAGGGGCAGTTTCGGGTAACCCTCCCGAGATAATTCTCCTTCAACCTTGAATTTATTTGGTTATAGGGAGACCACAGGCAAATGTGGCAAGAAGCAAAGCAAACGCAAGAAAATCGACAAAGAGTGTTTAACGTGGTTCGGCCGAACTGATCCAGCCTACGTCAACAGGCAAAAAATAGATGCGGTTATTTTATTACCAAAATGAGTCGGACTGACCTGTTTAGGGACAGATCTAATAGTAACTGAGTTGTTGGTCTTTCTTTGTGTTTCTTACAAGTAATAATCGAATAAAAGTTTTTCCAATCCTTACAAATGAGATCGCCCTCCCCTTATATACTAATGAATATTCAATACTGTTCCCATATCTTTGTGACGTCAACTCTGCAGGTCTGTGGGCTTCCGGTGATTTGACAAGTTCTCTTCCCCAATCTACCATCGCCGAAAGCAAAGCCTACCCTCTGATTTCCCTTCACATCATGCTGTAAAAGTACATTGTCACGCTTTTTCATTAATGATGACAGCCTGTTGGATTTCGAATGTGAAAGTTGATTTTGGAGGGAAAAATCCAACTACTCTGAATCAACGTCGGTCTTTAAGAGGTCGGCCAAGTGATCCACCGAGCTTCCCAAGCTGTTTTCGCCCTGACCCGAAATATCCGAACTCATCGGCTTGTTCCAAGAGGTAAGATACATCAAACCGAGCCGCCGGTCCTAAGTGGTCGACATCAGTTCTGATGTTGTCGACCCAGGAAATCCACGCCAGATTCGAAGAAGGGGTGCTCGGATTCTCGTACTGCCTGAGAACTGGCCCATACGTCTGGCCGTCCGATTTTCCCAAAAATGGAAGTTCCCCATCAATATCTGTCTCATAGTTCTTGGGTCTAACGAGTGTTCGAGTTGGTGCCGAGAATTACGAGAATCAGAAATGTGTTGATCAGCCATTAGGTGGTTGGCCTTAGGAATCATGCAAAAATTGCTCTGGTGCCAACTCATGTCATCCTCAACGTCTTCCTATGATCCATACTTAAGCCGAAATCAGGCACTCCGGGTATTTCACCTCTCTGATAAAACTAGCTTCTAACAATCTTTCCACCTTGGCCTCTACCGCCTCGCATCGTTCCTGATTGAATATTCTTTTCTTCTGCTTGATTGGCTTGTGAGCTGGATCCACTGTTAAACGGTGGCTGATGAATTCGGGGTCTATTCCGGGCATGTCGCTATGCCCCAAGTAAAAATGTCTGCATACAGCTTTAAAAGTTTCAGCAGGCTCTGCTTCAGGTTTTCCTCCAAACCCACTCCTATCTTTATAAATTTTCCTAGGCCGAAGAGTTCTATTGGCTCCAGCTCTTCGGCCGCCCCCGATTGTTAAAAATTCTCAGGTCGTGGATCTGGAAACTCAACTGTTTCCTCCTCTTCTTCCCTTTCTCTCCTCTTACGGCCATCTTTCTCAACACAAAGAGTCTCCTTTAAGACGGTGGAAAAACAACTCATGGCCACCTTCTGACTGCCGCATACTATCCCGATCCCAGCTCGGGTAGGAAACTTCAATTTCAGATAATAACATGACATGGCGGCCTTTGTTTTCATCATGAAGGGCCGATCCATAATGACCTGGTAACTACTCATGCAGTCCACCACTGTGAAGTCCATCATGATCATCCATGTGCGGGGGGAAGTCCCGATTGTCATGTCCAGTTATATCATTCCCAATGGGACGACTGCTGCCCCTCTAAACCCCTACAGTGGAGTCCCGTGCTGGTTCATAGTAGCATATTCCACTCATAGTTCCATCAAGGCTTCCTTAGAGATTATGTCAACCGCACTCCCCAGATCCACCAAGATTATGTCAACCTCAGCCCCTCATATTATCACTTTGATTATCAGGGCATCGTCATGGGGAAAACTCACCCCTGGGCATCCTCATCCGTGAACATTATAGGGACCGACCGACCTCCATGAATCCCCGGAGTCTGATGTGTCACCAATACCTCATATCCTCAGATCCGACTGTATTTCTTCCTTGATCGGTTCGAATCTACGACCAGTGTCCTCCCACTGGCGATGGTATACATCTGTTTATGCCCATGTCGCTGTCTGGCCGTCATGGACCCTTGGTCGATGTAGTCATTCAGATAGTCGTTCTGTGCCAGGTTTTCCATCTGCTCCCGCAGGTCTTTGCAACCTTCTGTCGTATGTCTCATCATGTTATGATGCACAAAATAATATTTCTTGCCCTTCTTCTCCACCAGATACTTCCTTAGATCAGGCTCCATCAGGAGGCCCCTACCTTAAATTTCCTTGGCGATCTGAGCCATCGGCTTGTTCAGAGGTGTGTATCCTGCTCCCTCGGCCACATGGTTTACTTGTGCTGGAACCTTTCTTCCATGTGGCGCATTGTTAGGAGGCATAGGTTTGAACTCCCTTTGTCACGAAGGTGGTTTCCTCAACTCTCGGTCATGCCCCCGCGGTAACTCCGACCTCATCATCTTTCCTTTTTGAACTCCTCCCCTCCGGGCGACTTTTTCCTCTTCTTCCATCGACACAAATTTCCTGGCGAGCTCCAGGGCAGCGGCGTAATCTGGGACATCTTGAACCCTCAGGTGAGTCCATAACTTCCCCATCTTAAGAGCCCCATTGAGGCTTTCCAGTGCTTCTGATGACTCGTACGCCCCGATCTCGAGCACTAAGTTGCGGTACCTTTCAATAAATTTATTTAGGGGCTCATCGTCCCCCTACTTCATCACTCTAAACTCCCCTACTGTCTTCTTTGGGATACACGCTCCTCTAAAATGCCGAATGAAGGACTTCCTGAGCTGAGAGAAACTACCGATACTTCCCGGAGTCAAACTTCTGAACTACAAAATTACTGGCTCGCTCAAGGTTAGAGGGAACACCCTGCATATAGCCTCTCCCAGCATCCCTTGGACCTCCATCAGTAAAACAAAAGTTTTAATATGGGACTTGGGGTCAGTATGGCCCATGTAGGATCTTATAGAAGGCATGACGAACCGCCTAGGAAACTCAGCTGACAGGATTTCTTTTGTGAAGGGAGATGCCACCTCCCCGTCCCGAATATCCCCCTTATCCACCTTCAAGTCATCTTCCCACATTCTCATTTCCTTTCGGAACCAAGCTTTCATATGGTTGTCAGTGGCCTCACGGTGTCTCCCGTGAACTTCCTCACGGCTGCCACTCCGAACGCGATGTGTTTCGTGAATAGATACTTCTCGATCCCCTCCACCGCGTCTTTCATCTCCCCCCCTCTTAGAGCGTGGGCTATTTCTGGAGGATTCTGGATCCCATCTCTCCTCTTCTTTTTCTCACATTCTTTTCGCCCGTAGAGTTCTTGCTATCACAACCGACCTCACCCTTTAGGGGGCCCTTCCCCCCGAGTTCTTCATCTTCGTTTAGGTCTACCACCCTTTTTCCTTCTGTTATCTCGTTTCTCCTCCGACTTGGACCAGCCTCCAACCTTTCATTATTCGCTTTTTCTAGTCTCTCCAGCTTCTCCAACATGGCCTTCATGAGAGTCTGGTTCTCCTCCATATCCTTACGCAAGCTTTCCTCAATTTTTCCCATGCACTTTGTTGTTGAGCTCTCCGACGATCTATGGTTCCCCTCTTCCGCCATCGTCCTACCACGTAAGTTACTTTTTGTGCTTTCCCCACAGACGGCGCCAACTATTGACGGGTGATTTTTATCCCAGGGGCAGTTTCGGGTAACCCTCCCGAGACAATCCTCATTCAACCTTGAATTTGTTTGGTTATGGGGAGACCAAAGGCAAATGTGGAAAGAAGCAAAGCAAAAGCAAGAAAATCGACAGAGAGTGTTTACATGGTTCGGCCGAACTGATCCAGCCTAAGTCCACGGGCACAAAGTAGATGCAGTTATTTTATTACCAAAATGAGCCGGACCTGTTTAGGGACATATCTAATAGTAACCGAGTCGTTGGTCGTTCTTTGTATTTCTTACAAGTAGTAATCGAATGAAAGTTTTTCCAACCCTTACAAATGAGATCGACATCCTGTAGACACTGCATTTTTGCATAAAGCCCAATGATGAGCCTCGTACGGAGGCACTACCCGATAAGTTGCGGAAGTCGCGGGAAAGGGACGTCGGAAGGAAAAAAATTAAAAATAAATACATCAACAAATTAAACTCGCTAATTTTCCTCGGGTTCGCCCGATTAATCTCTGTTTTAAAATATTAAACCTCGGCCCAAAACCCCTCACCCATCCAAAGCCCATTTTGCCCAAGCCCAATCCAAAAATAATTAAAACATTTAAAACACATGTCACAAATTAAATTAAATCCAATTAAATTAAATCAAATCCAATTAAAATCAAAACAAATCCCTTCCTAATTTAAATAAATCACTCGCCAAATCAAAGATATTCCCCACCAAAAATATACAAATTATTTCCTAAATAATTTGATTAGATATACCCCCACCAAAATACCTGATTTATTACCCTTAATAACTTAATGTATCCCTTTATTACTTGATTCATTTTCTTCTTGAAAAACCATGCACAAGGAAACCCTAATACACCATTACAAGAACATGACAAAAATCAAACCATAGACGGGTCCTCTTTTTCACTCCTCACGACTCACGCCCAAACAAAGAAAATAAACCCTCTCACGTCTCTCTCAACCTAAATCCTCACAGATCTCTCACGCCACAAATCAACAGCCCCAACCACGTCCCTTCTTCAATCCACGCACAACAGCCCTAACCACATCCCTTCTTCAACCTAAACACCATGCACACGTGAAAGCCAAAAATCAGCCACGCTTCATCACTCACGCCAAACACCACCATTCAATCACTAAGAAACCTTCCGCCTCTCACCCAAACCTTTCATGCCTCACAAACAAGGCCATCCACTTACACTTTGAAGCAGCCACAAAGCCACACGCACTCACAGCCTCACGGCCCCACTCATTGACCTCTCTCAGCCCCTCACCAAACCAAGACACACGGCCATAAATAAGCCAACAGCCCACGCCATCAATAAGACACAGCCACGCTTCTCACTACTCTCGCCAACCCACTCACAACAAACCCTCTACACTGCAAGCCTTGACACACACACACTGTTAAAAACATACTCACATCCCAACGCAAAGTAAACGCTAAATCATGCCACCGACCGACTCACACAACAAACTGCCCACTAACACCCTAAAGACACAGCACGCTGAACAAAAAAATCAGCCCTTCAATTCACGGCCAAAAACCAGCAAACCGAGCAGCCACACCAAAAAAACCCAAGCCAAACAACCGATCCAAAATAGTGAGCCGAAACCACCAAAATAACCAGTCTATAAAATAGTGAGAAACCCATCAAAAAACAGTTCAAAACAGACCCAAAATACCCCAAAATCGTGATCCAAAATCACCCAAAAAATAGTAGCCAAATCGACCCCAGGACATCAGCAAAACAATACGAAAACAGCGAAGAAAAATAGCGGAAAAGGCAGTCCAAAACAGCGGCAAACCAGAAAAATAACGGAGCATTAACCCTTCCGGCGATGACGTAACACACTTCCGAGGAGCATCTTAAAAGGTAAGACCTGAGGGCCCCCTTTTTATTATTTATCTTTTCAGTTATTCTTTGTCGATCATTCGCATGCATCGTTGTGTTTTACGTATGGCTTCATTTGTGTTAGGTTGATGATTGAGTGTTATCCCTTGCAGTATATCGGATGGAAACCCATACGTAAATTCCGTAGCCGAATCCGAATGGACGGTAGTGCGGTCTGTACTTGGGATACAACCACATGTACTGCTTGAGAAACTTTCAAGCACGTGTTACATTTTGGTATTTAATTTTGTGTCTATTATTCCGCTATTTATTTTCTATGCATTGTTTCTTTGTTTATGCATTGTTAATCTTGGTGCGCATGGGCTAATCATGTTGGGTTAAAGGTCCTCCATTTTAGGGAAAAGCCAAAAGGCTACGTTTACCACATATTTTGCCGCGCCGGACGAAGTACGTTTGATTGAACGTGAGATATATTCAATCTGGCATACAAGGTTCCATATTATTTCTTTGTTTATTCATGCATTGTTACTTGCTGCGCATGGGCTAATTACGTTGGTTTAAAGGTCCTCTATTTGAGGGAGAAAAGCCTAAAAGGGCTACCTTTACCATAATATTTTGCCGCGTCGGATGAGGAATGCTTGATTGATTGTGAAATACATTCAATTGGGCATAGGAGATCCCACATAGATGTCGGCCTTGGTCACATCTCTCTTATTTAATTATGCATTGCTGTTTAGTGCGTATGGGCTAATCATGTGAGTTAAAGGTCCTCTATTCGAGGGAAATGCCTAAAGGCTACCTTTTCCACGGTGTTTTTGCCGCGCCCCTCCCCTGTTGACCTTGCTATCTGTCTTTGTTTTGGTTTTTGTTTTACATCTTTTCATTTTCGCATTCATGCCATTTTTATGTTTGAATGTTTGCTTCTCGTGGTATATCGGATGGAAACCCAGACATAAATTCTGTAGCCGAATCTAAATGGACGGTAGTGCAGTCTGTACTTGGGATACAACTCCACGTACCTCATGAGAAACATTCCTATATGTTTCCGTATCATTTTGGATACCACTTTGATAATCTCGTTCGAACGCGTTTCCGATAGCTACACGAACGTATGCATTCTGTCTCATTTCCGTTCGAACGCGTTTCCAAACGCTACTCGAATGCGCATGCATTCTGCTTTACCATACATAAGGTATTATCCCGTTCGAACGCATTTCCAAACGCTATACGAACGTGAACATTCTGTCTCATTTTCGTTCGAACGTGTTTTAGAACGATACTCGAACGCTCATGCATTCTGCTTTACCATGCATCAGGTCTCATCTCGTTCGAACGTGTTTCCGAATGCTATACGAACGTGAACATTCTGTTTACCGTTCGAATGCGTTTTCAAACGCTACACGAACGCACATACAATGAACATATTTATTTTCATCACATTTCATGCATGTTTGCTTCTTTGGTCATTTCTCTTGCATTACATAATTAACCATATCATTTCATTATTGACTCTTTTACCTTTATTAATTATTTATATTTCCGCATTTATTTATTTGATATGTTCATGAGATTGTGTGCTCGCTTTTATTATTAATGCCTTTATAGTTGTGATTAGTTACACTATTGCGCTTCATCGTTTAATACGTCTATGAATTATGCATTTTGCCTTCATTTTTTATTTACGATTATGGGTGTGCAATCTTGTGTGTTGATTACATTCTCTTGCATGTGTTGCATAAGACTTGGTTATACTATTGCATTAATCACTTTATTACAATTGGCATAAGTAAGGGACCGTTCTAAACCCAACGGTTTGAGGTCTTCCCTTGCGAGGGGTGAGTGCGGCCTTAAATCATTTCCCAGTTCACACTGCGTGGTGAATCCATTTTATTTCTCCGGTTTAGTCCCCCTGCGGGCTACTCCGTACTCCCGATCGGGCCGCGAGCCCGGATAGCGTCCCACACCTCTGTACCTCGTCTACAGTCCGGTGACTCCACTGTGGATAGATAATCGGCCACGAAATAATATCTTGTAATGTTTGTGATTTTTGCTTTAGTTAACCTTTTCTAAAGTTGATTTAACCAAAGTTATTATTAGAGTTGGATAATGATTTGGTGTCTTCCTTCACTCACTACCTTTTTATAGCCAAAAGGAAAAGCTGTGAAGACATCTATATAATCATTTACTCAAAGCTTACCTTAAAGTATATTTAAAGCGATGGACTAATTTGGAGGATCTGTTGTTTATTCCTATCACCAAGGCGATAAGAGCCTAAGAGGTAAGGGTATTTAAGAAAGTTTACTCCACCCTCTCTCTGGGGAATTTTCAATAGAGGAATCCATTTGACAGTTATGCATGTATCGTGAAGTCGTTTTCGCTCGAAGCGGCGGATCGCTATATGGTACCATCACTCGTTGGCAGGTACCTTAAGGTATAAAAAAGGTGTGCTCACTAGGTCACTCGAACCCTTGTGTGGGGAGACCTAGTTGTGGGCAATCCTTCACCGGCAGAAGCCTTTATCTATACTCCTATAAACCCACATGTGAACCATAGTTGTATGACCTATAGAAGCCACCTTTTCATGCTTGTGTTTGCGACCATCATCATTTGGATTCAGTTGGACTTCTTGTCATGAGATGTGAACTTGTTGGGCCATTTAAACTGGGACGAGTTTGTGTCTTATGATAATTGGGCCAAAAGCTTCTAAAATACCAATGGGCCACTTTGTGTTTGGGCCCCCTATCATTTGAGGTTGTTTAGCCACGTTATCGCAAAAGTGTAAACATGTTGGGCCTTTTACAACTGGGACAAGTTTGCACCTCGTAATAATGTGATTGAATGCTTTAAAATGATAATGGGCCAACTTGTATGAAACCTTGATGGACTTAGAAAATCCAATCATGATATAAATATACCAGAAGCATGAGTCTGATATCCGCACTGGCTTTCATCCAGAAAGGATACGCCTTGTTATGACATATTTGTTTACTTTGGATACCTCTAAGTTCATCCCCATGACTGCGTTTGCTAAAAGCCCAATTCGTCGTTTCTAGACAATGGCATGATCCCATAACAGGCTTAGTCCATGTTGTAAATGGGCGGTCTTTGTCTTTTACCGGTGGAAAGGGACTGAGGTAGCCAAGGTTCACCCTTGTAGCATAAGAGAGAACGATTTTATGTACCCCACATTGGTCCATAAAATGAGACATACCTAGGATAAAAATGGACTTACCACGAGTATGGAAGGAATAAGGTCGGAATGATATATGCCGTTTTGATAACCACATACATCTTATATATCTCACGCATCGCACGCATACACACATCATGCTAACTCATAGTTTTAAAAGCCATAATAGATATCCGTTGGGTTAGAGAAAAAGGAAGGCTCATTAAAAAATAGTTAGCAAACATGAGTGAGTCAAATAATGAGGTTTCCCGAATGGATCAATTAGAGACCAACATCACTAAGATTACTGAGCAGTTGCAAGCTTTAGCCACCGTTGTGGCCAGTTTGGCAGTGCCCGCGTAGGAGGAATAGAAAACAATGAGAATGTCAGGCAAGAAGAGGCTCTGAATAGGGTGAGTGATGAGATCCCCACTTTCGATGATGACGTGGCAGAGTATACCATGGGAAAGGTAGCCGGGTCTCAGGCAGAATTGCAGAAACTCAGGGATCAGGTACAGTCAGTTACCCGCAAGCTGAAGGGTAAACATGAGGATTTGCTAGACTACGATGCGATGACTTTTGAAGAGCAGCTGCCTCTGCAGTTCAAGATGCCCGACATAGCCAAGTTCAACAGGAACGGGGATCCGAGGGTCCATCTCTGACAGTATGTTTCTGTGATGAGTTCAGTGGGTCTGTCGAAGCGTCAGGTTCAGAAAATGTTTGGGATGTCACTAGAGGGGGCGCCAGTGGTATGGTATCACGGCCTGGAGAGAAAGGTCAAGGATGATTGGAGGGCATTAGCAGAAGCCTTTCTAAATCAGTATGTCACAGACTTGAAGATTGACTTGTCGCTCCGTGACTTGGAGAATACCAAACAGAAGCCGGAAGAGAGCTTTGAGGATTATGTAGATCGCTGGAGAAGCCAGCTCTTGAAAATACAGACTCGATCCTCGGAGAAAGACCAGATCAAGATGATCATTAAGGGCACCACACCCTCTATTTATAACAAGCTGAGGAGGATGACCTCTATGATTGCCAATTTTCGACAGTTGAGGGAGACTGTTATGGATATTGAGGAGGAAGAAGCTGAGAGCAGAAAGTTCTATGGCCAGAATAGAAGGACTATTGGGGGCCTTCAGGGACCATGCCCGCTACTGCTGAGGCCACTGCCATAAAAAACAGGCGGTTTTCCAACATTGGTAAGCCTCTTTCAAAGGTGTTTGAAAAGCTGAAGATGCAAGGACTCCTAGAACCCATAAAGCCTAAACCACTTCCAAACCCTGTGCCACCCAACCTTGACCTAAGCATATATTGTCACTTCCATCAGAGGAAAGGCCACGAAACTGACAACTGCACCCGCCTTAGGCATGAGATCCAAAACCTCATTGACGCCCATAAAATACCCGATCCAGAAAAAGAACAACCCAATACACACAGAAACCATCTACCCAACTACCACTCAGTTCCACCACCCACCTACATAATTAGCTCCGGCCTACCAGAAAGCCTTGTCCTCCAAACCATCGACCACCGAGCCTTTTACATGGAGATATGGGGCGGCAGTAGTAAAGATGAAATGGGGTAGGGGATGGATTCCCGGAAAAATTTCTCGATCAGTAATAAAGAGAAGAATGAATAGAAAGAAGAACTGCTGCAGTCGGAGAATCTGATGCTCAAGAAATCGAGAAGATAAGGCTGAAGATGACGAAGACATTAATTTTGAATCCCACATTTATTAGTCACAAAGACATTGTTTTGCTTACTTGTTCGAACCTTTTCGATTTGCGTTATAACATGTGTGACATCAGCATATTTGATATTAATTCGACAAATACGTCTAATCTTGGTACATGTGAGAACCCCGAGGGAACTTCAATTGCAAGTAAAAAGCGGAATAGAATTGACATAAGAAAATTGTAGGCAAGCCTGAGGGCGACTAAAGGCATTAATAGGCGAAAGGCGCCAAAGAAGCACAATGAAGGCCTAACCCATCAGAATAGGGAATGCATCTATGCATACATGCATACACATCATATACATGCAATTTGTATTTTTGTGTTCGCAGGTTTCGAAGAAAAAAGGAAAAGGCGGCAAAGAAGAGCGAATTAATAACGGTTCGGAAATGGACCACCATCTCAGCAAGTAACGGTTCGGAAATGGACCACCATCTCAATAAGTAACGGTTCGGAAATGGACCACCATCTCAGCAAGTAACGGTTCAGAAATGGACCATCACCTCAACAAGTAACGGTTCAGAAATGAACTATCTCTCATCAGTAACGGTTCGGAAATGGACCACCATCTCAGCAAGTAACGGTTCAGAAATGGACCACCATCTCAACAAGTAACAGTTCAGAAATGGACCACAATCTCAACTCAGTAACGGTTCGGAAATGGACCATAATCCCAGCAAGTAACGGTACGGAAATGGACCATCATCTCAACAAGTAACGGTTCGGAAATGAACCATCTCTCACCAGTAACGGTTCGGAAATGGACCACCATCTCAACAAGTAACGGTTCGGAAATGGACCACCATCTCAACAAGTAACGGTTCAGAAATGAACCACCTCACATCAATAACGGTTCAAAAATGAACCATCATCTCACATCAGTAACGGTTCGGAAATGAACCATCATCTTACAGCAACTAAGTTCGAAGCATCTCGCAAAGTAGCAGGTAAGTACGACAGCCGACAACCCAAGTAAGTAAAAAAATGCATACATGACTTTGATAGGATTGTCACTGTCAAACACTGCACAAGTCTCATCAAATTAGGGGAGACTGTAGACACTGCATTTTTGCATAAAGCCCAATGATGAGTCTCGTACGGATGCACTACCCGATAATTTGCGGAAGTCGCGGGAAACGGACGTCGGAAGAAAAAAAATTAAAAATAAATACATCAACAAATTAAACTCGCTAATTGGCCTCAGGTTCTCCCGATTACTCTCTGTTTTAAAATATTAAGTCTCGGCCCAAAACCCCCCGCACCAATCCAAAGCCCATTTCGCCCAATCCAAAAATAATTAAAACATTTAAAACACATGTCACAAATTAAATTAAATCCAATTAAATTAAATCCAATCCAATTAAAATCAAAACAAATCCCTTCCTAATTTAAATAAATCACTCACCAAATCAAAGATATTCTCCACCAAAAATACACAAATTCTTTCCTAAATAATTTGATTAAATATACCCCCACCAAAATTACATGATTTATTTCCCTTAATAACTTAATGTATCCCTTTATTACTTGATTCTTTTCCTTCTTGAAAACCCATGCACAAGGAAACCCTAATACACCATTATAAAAACATGACAAAAATCAAACCCTAGACGGGTCCTCTTTTTCACTCCTCACGGCTCACGCCCAAACAAATAAAATAAACCATCTCACGTCTCTATCTCTCTCAACCTAAATCCTCACAGATCTCTCACGCTAAAAATCAACAGCCCCAACCACGTCTCTTCTTCAATCCACGCACAACAGCCCTAACCACGTCCCTTCTTCAACATAAACATCATGCACACGTGAAAGCCACAAATCAGCCACGCTTCATCACTCACGCCAAACACCACCATTCACTCACTAAGCAACCTCCCGCCTCTCACCCAAACCTTTCACGCCTCACAAACAAGGCCCTTCACTTGCACTTGAAGCAGCCACAAAGCCACACGCACTCACAGCCTCACGGCCCCACTCCTTGACCTCTCTCAGCCCTTCACCAAACCAAGACACACGGCCATAAATAAGCCAATAGCCCACGCCATCAATAAGACACAGCCATGTTTCTCACTACTCTTGCCAACCCACTCACAACAAACCCTATACACTGCAAGCCTTAACACGCACACTGCCAAAAACATACTCACGTCCCAACACAAAGTAAACCCTAAAGCCTGCCACCGACCGACTCACACAAAAAACTGCCTACTAAAACCCTAAAGACACAGCACGCTGAACAATAAAATCAGCCCATCAATTCACGGCCTCAAACCAGCAAACCGAGCAGCCACACCAAACAAACCCAAGCCAAACAACCGATCCAAAACATTGAGCCGAAACCACCAAAATAACCAGTCCAGAAAACAGTGAGAAACCCATCCAAAAATAGTTCAAAACAGTCCCAAAAATACCCCAAAATCACCCAAAAAACAGTAGCCAAATCGACCCCAGAACAGCAGCAAAACAATACGAAAATATCGAAGAAAAACAGCAAAAATAGCATTCCAAAACTGCGGTAAACCAGAAAAATAACGGAGTATTAACCCTTTCGGCGATGACGTAACGCACTTCCGAGGAGCATCTTAAAAGGTAAGACCTGAGGGGCCCCCTTTTTATTATTTATCTTTCAGTTATTCTTTGTCGATCATTCGCATGCATCGTTGTGTTTTACGTATGGTTTCAGTTCTGTTGGGTTGATGATTGAGTGCTATCCCTTGCGGTATATCAGATGGAAACCCAGATGTAAATTCTATAGTCGAATCCGAATGGACAGTAGCGCGGTTGTACTTAGGATACAACTCCACGTACTGCTTGAGAAACTTTCAAGCACGTATTACATTTTGGTATTTAATTTTGTGTCTATTGTTCCGCTATTTATTTTCTATGCATTGTTTCTTTGTTTATGCATTGTTAATCTTGGTGCGCATGGGCTAATCATGTTGGGTTAAAGGTCCTCCATTTGAGGGAAAAGCCAAAAGGCTACCTTTACCACATGTTTTGCCGCGCCGGACGAAGTACGTTTGATTGAACGTGAAATATGTTCAATCGGGCATACAAGGTTTCATATTATTTATTTGTTTATTCATGCATTGTTACTTGCTGCGCATGGGCTAATTACGTTGGTTTAAAGGTCCTCTATTTGAGGGAGAAAAAGCCTAAAAAGGCTACCTTTACCACAATATTTTGCCGCGCCGGATGAGGAATGCTTGATTTATTGTGAAATACATTCAATCGGGCATACGAGATCCCACATAGATGTCGGCCTTGGTCGCATCTCTCTTATTTAATTATGCATTGTTGTTTAGTGCGCATGGGCTAATCATGTGAATTAAAGGTCCTCTATTCGAGGGAAATGCCTAAAGACTACCTTTTCCACGGTGTTTTTGCCGCGCCCCTCCCCTGTCGACCTTGCTATCTGTCTTTGTTTTGGTTGTTGTTTTACATCTTTTCATTTTCGCATTCATGCCATGTTTATGTTTGAATGTTTGTTTCTCGTGGTATATCGGATGGAAACCCAGACATAAATTCCGTAGCCGAATCCGAATGGACGGTAGTGCGGTCTGTACTTGGGATACAACTCTGTGTACCTCTTGAGAAACATTCATACATGTTTCCGTATCATTTTGGATACCACTTTGGTAATCTCGTTCGAACGCGTTTCCGAACGCTACACGAATGTATGCATTCTGTCTCAAATCTATTCGAACGCGTTTCCGAACGCTACTCGAATGTGCATGCATTCTGCTTTACCATGCATCAGGTCTTATCCCATTCGAACGGGTTTCCGAACACTATACGAACGCGAACATTCTGTCTCATTT
Source organism: Zanthoxylum bungeanum (assembly GCA_019454045.1). Taxonomy (NCBI): domain Eukaryota; kingdom Viridiplantae; phylum Streptophyta; class Magnoliopsida; order Sapindales; family Rutaceae; genus Zanthoxylum; species Zanthoxylum bungeanum. Next base: position 125,670 of record SKCR01051702.1, read on the forward strand.
CCGTTCGAATGTGTTTCAGAATGCTACTCGAACGCTCATGCATTCTGCTTTACCATGCATCAGGTCTCATCCCGTTCGAACGCGTTTCCGAACGTTATATGAACGTGAACATTCTGTTTACCGTTCGAACGCGTTTTCAAATGCTACACGAACGCACATACAGTGAACAGATTTCTTTTCATCACATTTCATGCATGTTTGCTTCTTTGGTCATTTCTCTTGCATTACATAATTAACCATATCATTTCATTATTGACTCTTTTACCTTTATTAATTATTTATATTTCCATATTTATTTATTTGATATGTTCATGAGATTGTGTGCTCGCTTTTATTATTAATGCCTTTATAGTTGTGATTAGTTACACTATTGCGCTTCATCGTTTAATACGTCTATGAATTATGCATTTCGCCTTCATTTTTTATTTACGATTATGGGTGTGCAATCTTGTGTGTTGATTACATTCTCTTGCATATGTTGCATAAGAATTGGTTATACTATTGCAATAATCACGTTATTACAATTGGCATAAGTAAGGGACCATTCTGAACCCAACGGTTTGAGGTCTTCCCTTGCGAGGGGGGTGAGTGCGGCCTTAAATCATTTCCCAGTTCACACTGGGTGGCGACTCCAGATCGGGCCGCGAGCCCAGACAGCTTCGCACACCTCTGTACCTCGTATACACATCCTCTTATATACTAATGAATATTCAATACTGTTATCATATCTTTGTGACGTCAGCTCTGCAGGTCTGCGGGCTTCCGGTGATTTGACAAGTTCTCTTCCCCAATCTGCCATCGCCGAAAGCAAAGCCTACCCTCTGATTTCCGGTCACATCATGCCGTAAAAGTACATTGTCACGTTTTTTCATTAATGATGACAGCATGTTGGATTTCGAATGTGAAAGTTAATTTTGGAGGGAAAAATCCAACTACTCTGAATCCACGTCGGTCTTCAAGAGGTCGGCCAAGTGATTCGCCGAGCTTCCCAAGCTGTTTTCACCCTAACCCAAAACATCTGAACTCATCGGCTTGTTCCAAGAGGTAAGATACATCAAACCGAGTCGCCGGTCCTAAGTGGTCGGCATCGGTTCTGATGTTGTTGGCCCAGGAAATCCGTGACAGATTCGAAGAATGGGTGCTCAGATTCTCGTACTGCCTGAGAACTGGCCATACGTCTGGCCGTCCAATTTTCCCAAAAATGAAAGTTTCCTATTTGCCCTTGCCGAACTGTTTGAATATCTTAGTTTCAGAAATCCCCATCAACACCATATCTTCGGAGGAAGCAATCTCAGGAACTCGGGAAAATACTGCCAGAATTGTAACTGATTGCTGTAAATATGCATCGCGATTCTCGCTTGAGTTGCCACTATTGATTCCCATCTCTAATCCTTCAATAAAAATTATCATTTTATATAGTAATTAGTCAATTAGTTGAAGTTGATGATTCATTTTAAAAAGATAAGGAACAATAAGATAGGATATTACCAGTCCGCAAGAGCTGGTCGAGGAACCGTGAGCTGACGGCGTCATATACTTTACGAAGCAAAATGACGTCGTCGCCTTTGCAGAATTTGGTGAAGATGAGTGATCGCGATTTTCACCCATTACGTAAACGCAAGTATCTCGCTCAAGTAGTATAAATATTATAGATCCCACCAGAACTTATTACCTATTATACTAATTATAAAGACTCTTACTTACAAGTATCTAAGTAAAATTAATTGTGAAGTCTTGTTTGATTTAGAACTAATGATAAGGAAAATGAAAACGGTTATAAAAGCTTTGAAGACAACCAATGAGAGGAAGACATCCAACGTTGTGAATCCACTCAGCATTATATGAAAGATGAATTGATTTTCCTATACTTGTGTGATAAAATTAACTTATTAATTTGGGACACGAATTCATCTATAAGCATTTTTCGATGGTCATGTGAAAATATTCAAACTAAACCAGTTAACTATATTTATATGTTAATTACCTAACCCAAATTCATTAAGATCAAGTTCTAATTGTGATTACACACGCCCTACATGTATTTTTCTATCCTGTAGAAAAATCCATTTGATGAGATCGTGCGTTATTGAACCTAAGGCCAAACCTAAAAATTATTTTTTCAAGTTCAAATAAGTTTCTCACTTCAATCTTATTGGTGATCAAGTAACAATAAGTATTAAGTATTAAGATTCAATAAATAAGCCAATAAGTCACATAAGATATAAGAAGAATCAATTGTATAAGATTAAAGTTATAAGTTTCATCACAACCCTAGATTAAGTTTTTAGTTACAACACATAACATGGATTTCTAAACGAATAATTAAAGTTAAACAAAGCATCATATAAGAGAAGAAAAGAATAAACTCGATTGAAGTCGACAGTCTTCTTCTTTCTTGATGTTGAACCTCGGTGCTATGCTTGCTTGATGTGTTTCGTTCTCTCTCAAAATTCTCTTTGAAGTCTTCCCAAGTATGATATCTAGGGCTTGGGACAAACTATTCTTTTATAGGGAGCTGTGGATACCTTCATATTTACGATTCCTCAAATTCTCTTTAAGTCTGGAAAACGTTATCGCGTCGTGATGCGCGTGCTTGTTGTTTGAGCGCTAACAAGGTCATGTCACGACGCGGAATAAAATTACATTCTGCCTCATTTTTCTTCATAAGCGCATCACGACGTGCTTATCCCAGCGTCGAGACGCGATGCTTAGGTCTTTATTTTATCCGTAATTTCGCTCTGTTTTGTCATTTCTTCGCTCGTTAAGTCCGCTTCAACCATCTCTGTTTTGTCACTTCTTCGCTCGTTCAGTCTGCTTCAACCATCTTACGCTCTAGACCTACAAAATAAACACGAAACACATCAAAACACTCATAAATCCCGAACTAACTCACAAAATATTAATTAAAAGGGTGATAAATATTATCATATTCACCGCTTATGAAGGAGTAAGCCAGCGAGGCGCTGCTCGTCTCTCTCGCCTTTCAAAAGCTTCAAGCACTTATCTAGTGACAGAGAGTGAGTTGATTCTTACTGTGACTGAGAGTCCTGTAAAAATAGAAAGAGAAAAATAAGAGATGAGAAATTGGAAGGAATCGATAAATTGGAGGGGTTTATTTAGGGGTGGCAAAATGAATTGACGACTTGAATTTGTATCGAATCCTAAACGAATCGAATCAAAATGTTATGAATTCGTATTCGATTCGTTTATTAAACGAATCCTAATATCAAAATTCATATTTAATTCGTTTATTAAACGAATCGAATAAGAATATTCACTTAGTCATAATATTATTCAATAACACAAACTATTATAATTTATTTATATTAATTATTCATAAATATACACATATGAAATACGTAATTAATATATTTACAAAAAATAGCTCACCAAATATCTACAATATTATTTTTCCAATAGTAATTAACCATAATTTATCATAATTGAAAAATACAGTAACTAATAAAGGAAAATAATAAAACGAATCCTAAACGAATAAACGAATTAATGAGCTTAAATTCTCATTCGATTCATTTAATAAACGAATCGAATCAAATTGACCTATTTATTAAAAGAATCCATTTTTTTCAAACCCGTATTCTCTTTAAAGTGAATCGAATCGAACGGATAAACGAATCCCAAACCAAATTACCACCCGTAGGTTTTGTGAGAGAGAATGTGCCCAGTGCTCACCATTAGTTAAGTTAAAATTTTCGTATGCGCTTAATTGTTTCGAGGGCTTTTTAATAAGTTTGTTTTAGAGGCGCCTCGGTAGTAGGTAGGGGTGGGCGCGGTTCGGTTTGGTTCGGTTTTTGCTAAAAACCGAACCAAACCATATTTTATGGTTCAGATTTTTTACCTCTCAAACCAAACCATTAAATAACGGTTTTGTTCGGATTGAAAATTTTTTAAACCATCGGTTTACGGATTGGTTCGGTTCGGTTTACGGATTATTATATTTAAAATAAAATTTCATCCACTTAAGTGAAAAAAAAACTAGTCTATCCAAAAAATGGTATGAAGTGCTAGGGTGTAGCTGTGACTTCAGGGAACAAAGGCACTCCATAAAGAATTGAAAAATGAGGCACAATTAATTCTTGTATTTTTTAAAAATTACCTCGAATAATGATACTGTACGTGCCAAATTTGGGCCAAGGGCAAAACCGTCTTTCACCTCAAACCCAACAGTATACAAGGCCCGAAAGTAAAGACCAGGCCCAAAGAATTCTGTATTATTGGATTACAATTGAGCCATAAGCTTAAGGACAAAACCTCTTAATTATATCAACCACCTTTTCCCCACTTTGCCTAACACAAGGCATATTCTCACATGCTCAAACTTTTATCAAATGTCTGGGCACGTTGTGGGACTTATGCCAGCTGCCAAAGACGATCCTTTTCATCTATAAATAGCAACGCAATTCAAGAAACATGGGGGGCTTCTGAACTCGCTTCACTTCTTTCTTACAAGCCTCTGCTCTCTGACATTAGCACTCTCAGAGCTCTCCATCCCCTTATACACTTACCACCGCCCTCACGGCCACCCAAAAGAGTTTAAGGTAACATCAAACCTTACTTTCATATTTACATATTTACTGCTCATTTCATACTACTGACTTGAGCGTCGGAGTGCCCCCGGCACCCACCACACCGGTGGGTAGTCTGCTCCCGCTCACTCTACCTTTGTTTTGCAGGATCGCTAATGCCCCCAACCTACAAATTCTGATTGTGGACCTCGGCCGAATTCCAGCGTCCACAATTTGGCGCCCACCGTGGGGCCTTAGCGATTCATAGCAAGCAAAGACCACTCAGTCTACAATCTTTACAAACAGACACCAGATCCTGTAGTGGCATAATCAGCCACTCTACATAACATTTATAATCAATGGAAGATGAAAATTGATCCATGTAAAACTCGAGTACTAATCTCCAATAGTAGCGTGAGGTACAAGTCATTTCAACTATCTTATCAAACTCAATCTCTTATGAGCATTCAAGAATATGGCAGGTGAAAATTCATCATCAAACAACCATCCATTTAATCACTAAAAAAGCCATCACATTTCATCAGCCGACCTTTCATAACAAGTCACATCTTCCGTGTGAAAGGAAATGTTGGAGTAATTATCTCCAATCTACACTCGAAGAAAGCACTCTGCCACATGTAGTCCTTAAACAAACGTAGACTGTAAGAATAACGTACTATGAGACCACATGCTAGATCATATCTGTAAAATTATATTCAAAGAAGAGATGATTGTGGGGTTCACTCAACAAAGCCACATGCAAATGAGAAATGGTCCATTCGACAAAACACCATGCACAGGCCAAGACATATGGGATCCAACTTGATTAAAATGACCAGGTCCCATTCGACACTACAAGATATTCTGATTTTGGAAAACCATCAGATAGTTTAGTGGAAATAATACCTCTCTTTATTCCACCATTCACGAACCATCCCATATGCATAAACATCATACGTCTACAAAAGATGTAAGCTTATCACCCATCACCTTGAAAATCCCATGCTACACTCCATACAGAAAGAGAAAAATCATGCATGGCCCAACCAACATACGCCTTCATTAACACATCCATACAAGCACAATACATGTTTGCTTTCATGGCTTGCATGGCCCATTTTTGGACATACCAGTCGACCATTAAACATTCAACTCTCGCTTGTGTTTCATACTTGTAGTTTCTTTCATTTTTATTTTTGGCTTATTTGACTCTACATGCTAGCAAGTAGCATCTTCACGTGATCCATTGGGTGTTTTGGCTTGGATTTTTTGAGTCTACATATAAGCATATTCACGTGATTCATTGGGTGCTTTGGCTTGGATTTTTTGAGTCTACATATAAGCATATTCATGTGATTCATTGGGTGCTTTGGCTTGGATTTTTTGAGTCTACATATAAGCATATTCATGTGATTCATTGGGTACTTTGGCTTGGATTTTTTGACTCTACATACGAGCATATTCACGTGTAGCATGGAGTGCTTTGGTTTGGCTTTTTTGACTATACATACAAGCATCTTCACGTGATCCATGGGGTGCTTTGGCTTGGCTTATTTGACTCTACATGCTAGCAAGTAGCATCTTCACGTGATCCATTGGGTGCTTTGGCTTGGCTTTTTTGACTCTACATACGAGCATCTTCACTTGTAGCATGGAATGATTATATGAAAGGTCTCATTTTTGACTCGACACAAGTAGTACGTGTAGCTTTAGGAAGAAAAAAGGGGCAGGCTTCAACGAAAGTCAAAATAATAATATGTTTTCTTGGTGTATATGGAGCATGAACACAAAGCCAAGCAACAAAACTATTCTTCATACGACAAAGTGGATGGCTATCAACTTCAGGCTACATGGAAAACTCTCATCTCTCCTAGACTACTTGGAATGATTATCAACTCCTCCAGACTAAGTCAAAGGTTAGTCATCATCTCCATGCTACTTTGATTTAATATTGCCAACTCCATACTACATAGGGAATATATTATCATGCCTAGTAGAATGAAGAACTCCCTAGGACCTTCTTTTGGTCCATTCGACCAACCTTTATTAGATTAGGTAGTATGGAAATTTTATGTGACTTTCATCAAAATTCATTCTATTGTAGTATCATTGACCTTAGTCAGATATTGTATAATTAGTAATGACCTTGGTAGACATCCATCTCTTCCATACTACATATGAAGATAATCATCTCCACACTACCTATGAAGATTATCATCCACTCTAGACTATATGGATGGATTTCCATAAACTCTAGAAAGCATAGGGAAAGCCCCATAAACCTTCATCAGGTTCATTCGACCGTAGTCTCCTAACTTTCATCAGGACATGTAGAATGAAAATTTTATTGGACCTCCTTTATGTCCAATCGACCAGCCTTTTCAAGTTAGGTAGTATGAAATTCTCTTGAACCTCTATCAGGTTCAGTCAACCAATCTTTATCAAGTTTAGTAGAGTGGTGATTCTCATAAACATGCATTAGTTTCATACGACCGTGTCTCATGGACCTTTGTCAGTTCCATTCGACAGTAGTATCATGAATAGGTAGAATGAAGATTCACTTGGACTTACATCAAGTTCAGTCGACCATAGCTTCTTGGACCTTCATCAGGTCTAGTAGAATGAAGATTCTCATAGATAATCATCAGGTTCATTCGACCGTAGCTTCGTGGACCTTCTTCAACTCCATTCGACAAGTCCAGTCGACAGTAGTCTCACAGAAGAGAGAAAAGTAATGACTTTCATCAAGTTCATTCAATTGTAGCATCGTAGACCTTCTTCAGGTCTAGTATATTGAGTAATGACTTCCTTGGAATTCCATCAATTCCATTCGATGAGTCCAGTCGACGGTAGTATCGTAGAAATGTGAAGAGTGATGACCTTGATAGATTTTTTTCAAGTTCATTCGACCGTGTCTCATGGACCTTCATCAGGTCTATGATAGTGAGTAATGACCTCCTTGGACTTCCATCAAGTCCATTCATCCGTAGTCTCGTAGAGTGGAGGTGACATTGATGGCTTTAATCAAGTTTATCTACATATTCTATTGGATCTTCATCAGGCCCATTCGACAAACTTCATTCGACAGTAGTATTGTAGAAGTATGAAGAGTGATAACCTTGACATATATTCTCCAAGTTCATTCTACCATAGTCTCATGGACCTTCATCAGGTCTAGGAGAGTGAGTGGTGAATTCTTTGGACTTTCATAAAATCCATTCGACCGTAGTCTCATAAATCCTCATCAAGAGAATAAGTAATTTCATTCTTTAGACTTTCATCAAGTCCATTCGACAAGTTCATTCGACAGTAGTATCATGGACCTTCATCAGAACTAGTATTATGAGAAGGAAAGACTCTCATAGAACTTCTTCAAGTCTAGTAGTGTAAAAATCCTCATTGACTAATGTTAGATCCTGTAGAGTGAGGAATGAAGACCCTCATGGATCTTCATTTTGCATGGAGTGTGTAGATTCCCATGTACCTACATCAGGTATAATGGAGTGTGTAGACTCCCACGTACCTTCATCAGGTATAGTGGAGTGTGTATATTTTCTTGGACCTTCATTGGGTCATGTGGAGTATAGACTCTGATGTACCTTCTTCAAGTATAGTAGAATGAAAATTTCTCTTGGACCTTTATCGGGTCGGGAGGAGTAGACTCCCATGTACCTTCATTAAGTATATTGGAGTATGTAGATTGAACCTTCATCTGGTTCATTCAACTGGGGACATCCCCCATTGGCTCATGTAGAGTCAAGTTGAAGACTTGGCCTTCATCTGGTCGGACGACATTGTAGATTCCCCTGGTCCTTTGACCCGTAGTATGGGGATTATCCTGACCTTCATCTGGTTCAGTCGACTGGGGACATCCCCCATTGGCTCATGTAGAGTCAAGTTGAAGACCTGGCCTTCATCTGGTCAGACGACATTGTAGATTCCCCTGGTCCTTTGACCCGTAGTATGGGGATTATCCTGACCTTCATCTGGTTCAGTCGACTGGGGACATCCCCCATTGGCTCATGTAGAGTCAATTTGAAGACCTGACCTTCATCTGGTCAGACGACATAGTAGATTCCCCTGGTCCTTTGACCCGTAGTATGGGGATTATCCTGACCTTCATCTGGTTCAGTCGACTGGGGACATCCCTCATTGGCTCATGTAGAGTCAAGTTGAAGACCTGGCCTTCATCTGGTCAGACGACATTGTAGATTCCCCTGGTCCTTTGACCCGTAGTATGGGGATTATCATGACCTTCATCTGGTTCAGTCGACTAGGGACATCCCCCATGGCTCATAAAGAGTCAATTGATTATCCTGATCTTCATCTGGATTAGTCGACTGGGGACATCCCCCATGGCTCATAAAGAGTCAATTGATTATCCTGACCTTCATCTGGATCAGTCGACTGGGGACATCCCCCATGGCTCATAAAGAGTCAATTGATTATCCTGATCTTCATCTGGATCAGTCGACTGGGGACATCCCTCATGGCTCATAAAGAGTCAATTGATTATCCTGACCTTCATCTGGATCAGTCGACTAGGGACATCCCCCATGGCTCATAAAGAGTCAACTGATTATCCTGATCATCATCTGAATCAGTCGACTGGGGACATCCCCAATGGCTCATAAAGAGTCAATTCAGCACATGACCTTCATCTGGTCTAGAAAAATTTGAAGACTCTCCCGGTCTTTGACCAGTAATATGGAATTGTCCTGGCCTTTATCTGGTTCAGTCGACCGAGGATATCCCCTGGCTCGGGCCAAGCCAAGTTGAAGACTTGGACTACTCTTAGTCCAAAATACTTTGAATTCTCTCTGTCGTGTATGAACTATGTATTCTTGACAGATACTCTTATATCTTGTTTCATTCGACATGTATAGAAATACTCTCCAAGTCAAAGAACTTCTTGACTTAGAGAGTAGGGGACAAACTGTACGTGCCAAATTTGGGCCAAGGGCAAAACCGTCTTTCACCTCAAACCCAACAGTATACAAGGCCCGAAAGTAAAGACCAGGCCCAAAGAATTCTGTATTATTGGATTACAATTGAGCCATAAGCTTAAGGACAAAACCTCTTAATTATATCAACCACCTTTTCCCCACTTTGCCTAACACAAGGCATATTCTCACATGCTCAAACTTTTATCAAATGTCTGGGCACGTTGTGGGACTTATGCCAGCTGCCAAAGACGATCCTTTTCATCTATAAATAGCAACGCAATTCAAGAAACAGGGGGGGCTTCTGAACTCGCTTCACTTCTTTCTTACAAGCCTCTGCTCTCTGACATTAGCACTCTCAGAGCTCTCCATCCCCTTATACACTTACCACCGCCCTCACGGCCACCCAAAAGAGTTTAAGGTAACATCAAACCTTACTTTCATATTTACATATTTACTGCTCATTTCATACTACTGACTTGAGCGTCGGAGTGCCCCCGGCACCCACCACACCGGTGGGTAGTCTGCTCCCGCTCACTCTACCTTTGTTTTGCAGGATCGCTAATGCCCACAACCTACAAATTCTGATTGTGGACCTCGGCCGAATTCCAGCGTCCACAGATACTACCATCATTCTAATTAAGAGACAAATCCAACATCTTACTTTCAAGAATAATGATGCCACCATAGAACAAATAAATTGAAGAATAAAAGTATTAACAAATAAATATATTAACAAAAATTTAAGAATAAAAGTATTAACATACTAATAAAAAGAAAACATAGAATAAAATTAAAAGAAAAATACAAAATTTTTATAAAAATTTATATTTTTTAATTATAACGGTTCGGTTCGGTTTAACAGATGCGGTTCGGATTAGGTCCTGAACCGAACCGTAAACCGTTTGGGGTGGGCCAATCTGAACCGCAAACCGAACCGTTAGGAAAAAAATCGTAAATTCGGTCCGGTTTGGTTCGGTTTGCGGTTTTGTTCGTTTCGGTCGGTTTTTTTGCCCACCCCTAGTTGTAGGTACGGCACCGGGGCCAACAGGGAAAAAAAAAACTATAGTCCGGGAAAAGTTTGGGACCAGCATGCTGTCGGGTTGGGCCAGCCCAGCCCACCCTGATCAGGTTTTCTTGTTCGTTTTTTTTGTTTTTGTTTTTAATTTATTTTATAAAATTAATAACAATTAAAATTTTATATTAAAATATATTAACAGAAATATAATATCAATTCCTGTCATATAAATTATTTAAAAATCAAAAATTATTAATTTTTAACATTTAATTTTTTTTTTGTTTTTGCCATTTGTTTGCACACTGTGATTGAGTGCGGTCACCCTGAGTGTAGGTTATTAGGCCCACCAATCACTTTGTGTCAACTGGCGGTGATATTTAACTTCCGGCTAAAGACAAATGAGCTGGCCCACTAAACCTATGATGGGCTTGAACTGTTTTCCGTCCAAGTTCATTCCAGGCCATAAGTTATAATTATGTGTTTATTACCTAAATTTTGCTTGATGTATGTATTGTATGCCAAATTCCAATAATAACAAACTAATAAAAATAAATAAATTATAATTATGAGTTTACTACCTCAATTTTTTTGAATTTTGTTATTTCTAAAGTTATTATTAATATCGGAAAAAGTATTACTAAGAACAAATAAACTAAGAGGTTTGTTTCATATATATATATATATATATATATATATTGAAATCGTTGGAAATCCCGTCATTAAACCATCATTTTCGGGCTTAAGCGGAGTAGGTAAAATCTTCGATTGTTTCAGATTTTTATTAGAAACACACTTCCTGAATTCGAACCAAAAACCTTAAAATTAAATTATGAGCCCTATACTTTTCCTAATTCCTAGAGACGTTGATTGACACCTTAAAAATTATACATGGCATGTAGAAGAACCCCACTTAAAAATAAGTTTGAAATATCCATTGGATAAAGCAGTCACAAATCTCGAGATAAATGCAGAAAGAATATGGTGCATCGATCAAATCACGTGTTACTGAAACCAAGAGCCGAGAGCCGACGTTGGAAGGCAGGCATTGATTACCTGCTTGCATTGATACACTGCACTTCAACACTAATTTGAAAACACATGCCACGCGTTCTTTTCAGAAGACGTGGCACTGACCCTATGGCTATATCCAAAATTACTATTCTCGTGCATGCAAGTTGCAACGCATCGCCAATTCGTATGTCTTGGCCCATGGTCGCTTTGGGAATGATTAGTATTTAAATTAGCACTTGATTAATCACGATTAGAGTAATATAATTACTACTTCCACGTTGGAATCTTTTCCATTCCAAACAAGTGGAAAAAGTAAAACCAGTCTCCTGTTCCGGACGAGATGGTATATCATGTATCGGGTGTATATGCCATCTCTCTTACAGCAGGTGGGACCCACATAGTTGTGGGGCCCGTTTACTGTGAGAGAAAAAACATATACACCCGGCACATAATATAATTTTCGGTTCCGGACACCAACACAGCAAACGCTGAAAAGGCCACACTGCCAAATACCAAGATGGCTTTTTAAGAGCAAAAAGGTCATTTCGATAAGTGCACACCGCTATTTTGGGCTCTTATCACTCAAATCCTTAATGTTTGTGAAAATTTAATTATAGAAAATTATGACAAATTCTCTTTAATTGCATTTTATCACTTAGGTCCTTGACCGAGCTTGACCACTGGATAGAGTTAATGATGTAATAGTATTTTGATTAAATAAGATAATATAAATTGATATAATCTATCAAATATGATATCAAGATGTCTCATTTTATGGGAAAAATTATCCAATAAACTTGGAAAAGAAAAGGACTAATTATACTTGTCCTTGCAAATTGACCCTAAAGATAGATATGTGTTGAATACTTGAATAACATTAATAAATAGTGTATTTAAAAAACAGAATAGTGAGTGTTCACTTGTTCTTTATTTTTGTGATTTTCTGATTATTGAAGAGTGTTTATGAGGAAAAATCGAATTCTATTACTACAAGAATAAAATTTACAAGTGTTTGAAACTCTACAAAAAAACCTCACTCTCTAAGCTTTCTTGCCTTGAAACTTAATATTTTTGAGATGATTTGAGCTCCTAATTAGCTCTAAAATTATAGTGAACTCAAGCTCACTATTACAACCACTCAATAAATGCACCTAAAGCTATTTTGGTGGTTTGCACCATTGTCAAAAAATGATGACCTTCTTTTTGATAATGGTGGCAAGAATCTTTGAAATTGTTGGCAAGTTGATGCAAGCTGGACACTTCAATTCTCCCCCTCCAGCTGCATCCGAAAAACGATTGTCATCTGACAGTTATCCCGTCTATGTCTTTACACAGCTCTAGTTGTCCCGATTGACCACCTTTGTTGACATGTCGGTTGTGTCTCTGCATAACGCACCTCACTATGTCTTTCCATAATACTCTTCTGTTGTGTCTCTGCATAGCATAGTTCCACTGCCATGTTTATTCACTCATTTATTCTTCAATGCATTCTTTGCCTTGTGGAAAACTCTCTGGCTCCCCCTCATCAGTAAGCAGAATGTATTCGGATCCCTGATATCTGGTAAATGGAATCCTGCTTCGCTCAGATCTTCTTGTTTGAGGGACACTGGTTTCAGGAGGCCTATCATCATCCAAATATGTGGATGATCCTATAGCTCACAGTGGATCAGGTTACGACCCCCTCTGCTCAACACTCTCTTTTGTAATCTCCGATGGAGTGGGTTGTGTCTCTCTCTACTCGATATCCCAATCTGCCTCTTCTAGTTCTGCTTCTGAAATATCATACACCCTATTGTGGCCAATTATGCTGGTGCTGGGTCTGGATTTTATCGGCACTGGAATTGGAAGACATCTTGAACTTTTCAATGTCTTCAATTGTCTGGTCTTCAAGAAACTCTACATCGTGGCTTCTGATGATCATTTTTTTCCCTCGGATCTCATAGTATGTATCCAAATTCTTTATCTCCATAGCCTAGGAATATACATGGAGTGGACCTTGCATCAAGCTTGAGCTCCTTGGATACATGTGCAACCGCTAAACAACCGAATGTTCTAAGGTGAAAATATGATGGATTATTACCAGACCATATTTTCTCCGGAATCTCAAAATTCAACGGTACATATGGTGATCTGTTGATCGGGTAACAGACGGTACGAATAGTTTATCCCCAAAATGGCTTTGGCAGCTTAGTTATACTGATAATGCTTCTGATTTTCTCCATAATGGTGCGGCTCATTCTTTCAGTCGCACCATTATATTGTGGGTTGTGTGAAACAGTTCTCTCATGTCGAATGTATTTTCTCATGCAGTAGGCATCGTACTCCCCATAACTGTACTTGCCTCCATCGTTTGTACGGAGGCACTTCAGCTTCTTTCATGTTTCACGCTCTACCATGGCGTGGAACATCTTGAATTGATCCATGACTTGATCTTTCATCTTAAGGAAATACACCCACACTTTCCGAGAAGCATTATCAATCAAAGTCATAAAATAATTGTTACCGCCCAGTGAATCAACCTCAAAGGGACCACACACATCAGAGTGCACCAGAATGAACAACTCTGATATTCTATTTGAAGAGAAATTAAACGAGACTATGTGTTTCTTATCAAATAAACAGTGGTTGTAAGGACCTAATGCAACATCATTGGTAAGCTACTTCTTGGTCAGGGTAGGCAACAATCTCTTACTCATGTGACCGAGTCTCTGGTTCCACAGATTTTGAGAAGCCTCTTTTTCAGCTACATTGATGTTGTCTTCACAAATACTTACATGAGTATTGTATAATGTGTCGCAAACATGTCATCGGGCGACAACCATGATACCTTTTATCATTTTCCATGTGCCATTTCTAAAGTGACTGTCATAGCCATGTTTGTCAAAAGCTATCCCCGAGAATATATTCAGCTGAAGTTCTGGAACATGTAAGACATCCTTCAAAGTTAATGTACACCGGATATTTATCCACAATTTAATATCACTGATTCCTACTATTTTAGAGGAATTTATATTTCCCATCTTCACTGAAACAAAGTCTCATGATTTGTATGTTGTGAAGAAATCTCAGTGAGGAGTGACGTGATAGGATGTTGCAGTATCTACCATTCACTCAACATCTTGGGCTATAATGTGAAGACATGTCTCTTCCTGCATGGAGCATATGGCTACATCTTCTTAGACAACTACTAGTGTCTCTCAATCGTTATTCTTCGACTGATAATTGCATTGGCCATGCTATCGTTACAATTTTCAGAAATTATTCTTTAAGTGGCTTTCTATGCCACAATGGTAGCACTTATAGGTAAACATAATTCTATCTGGGGATCTACCTCTGGTTGTGCTTCTGCCTCTCACTGTTTCTCTTCCTCGATGTCTTCCTCAAGTCTATGTGATGAAGGCTTCTGTCTCTTCTGAGCCAACATCTTTTCTCATGGACTTTTCATTCGACAGTGTATCTTTTAACATAATCATGGTAAGTTTGCCTCCTAGAGCCGAATTATTGAGAGTAACCACCAATGTCTCACAGCTATCAGGAAGAGAACTAAGTAGTAGGAGAGCTTGTAATTCATCTTTCAGCTATATGTCTACTGCAGACAACTGATTCACCAGGCTCTGGAACTCATTGGTATGTTCTGCAATGGAAGTTCCACTCCATAGCTTCAAATTCACCAAACGCCTCATTAACATGGCTTTATTCCGAGCTGTCTTGGCCTTGTACATGCCTTCCAGTTTTATCCATATTTCTTAAGTATCTGTATCTTATGCTATGTGGTGGAAGACACTGTGGCCGATCCATTGTCTAATCTAACCGAGCGTTCTGTTGTTGAGTTTATTCATGTCACTCTCTTTAATAGAATCCAGTCTCACTCCTTTCACCTCGATTATATCGAACAAATCTTTGTAGTGCAAATCATCTATCATCATAGGCCTACAAAGGAAGTAATTTGTTGATTTCAGCTTGATCATCGTACTAGAAGAGGAATCTTCCATTTCTATTTTAAGTTTAAAGTTTAAAATGAAAATAGTGTTGGGGTTTTTATGGGGCAAATCCAGGTAGCGTAGCGGAACGCGGAAAATCAAAATTTTCCGATTTCAATAATTTTTTTTTGGGTAATTAAAATAAACTTATTTATTCTAATTACTCAATACTTAAAAACAGAAATTTTTACCCAAAAATCAGATTTTAATATATTTTTTGTTTGACCCTAAACTTTATATTTTGATCATTTTGGTCCTAATTTGTCAAAAATAAATTTAAGTGATTTCAAATCACTCCCAAAATTATTTATACATGTCCAATACATAAATATACAAGTTGCAACAAAAATTCTAATTTTTTTTTTTGAAATTGCCGAAAGCTCTATAATTTTCCAGGTTTTGCATTTTAGTCAAATCTTATTCAAAACAAGTGAAGATCAAATCCAATCACACCAAATTAAATATAAATCATATATACATCATTATACAACACATATATGAAAAGTCCAAAATTTGGAAAGGTTTAAGAATCCTAATTTTATAAATTCTTCAAATTGAATAAATTACACCAAATTAAATAAATCCAACATTTCAATCAAGTCTCTACCTCACCAAACAAGTCTCACCACCTTGAAACAACTCAAGAACAATTCTAGGTCATCATTGAGTGGCTTAAAAACTCTAGAATGGAAACTTGATCATCAAATTACCAAAAGAGATATAATGAACTCATTTCAAGCTTTCTTTATTTTCACACATGCTAACATCTTTCATACAAGTTTCCAACAATTTAATTACAAAATAAAGAGTAGAGACATCATCCTAGAAACACAAGTTGAAGTCAAGAATAATATAAACAATTTATAAGTTGAAGAGTATTGAGAAATACTTACAAATCTTGAGATTTAGCTTAATTTTTTTCTTTGTTCCTCAACCTTTTTTCTCTCAAACTTTATTTTGTAATATGTTTTGGTGGCTTAACCTAATGAAAGAAAAATGAAACAAAAGTATATATACTTCCCCCACACATGGCCGAATTTGGGAAATAATAAATATCTAGATAATTTTTTATTTCAATTTAACAAGCTTTAGTTTACTTGTTGTAATTGATCGCTACAATATTTAATGTATTACAAGAAGTCAAACCAATCAAATAAAGCTATTTCCTAACTTAATCATAACATAAGATATTTATATTTGTAATTACTTTAATTATTTAAAGATTAAATAATTATTTAAATATAATTATTTAAATATATGTATTATATTATTTTAAATAATCCAAATACATATATTAATGATATATGTCAAATATCACAATTTGACATTTAATTAATGTGTATTTAATAAAATCATTCATTAAATATAAATACACATAATTAGGAAATGACTATTAGGCCCATTTGCATGAATCTTTCGTTTAATTGTTAAACGATTTATAAATAATCAATATATTCCTAAAATTTGCCCTAGTGCTCTACGAGTATATTTCATTACTGAGACTCTCTAGGTTCAAGCAAATCCGTCACGAAATCCAATTTCGTGTCCATAATCTACCCACCCATAAATTATGATGAACATAGATAAACTCTCTGAATCATACAGGTCGAGGTCATTGCATACGTATAATCCTCCATCACATGTATCCAGATTATTCCAGAGATATAGATATAAATGTCAAATCTCTATAGATATAATCACGTCGACGTTTCTACTATAAATCTCTTAATTACACATAGAACTCGCTTCTATAGTGTACCACGGGCCCATGGAATTAACAAATTGCTAATTCCATATTGAATATCTATGCTCTGTACACAGAACTGACATATCTTTTCTTGACACACACATGATATCATGAGCATCAGTCCACACCCAACGAACAGACGGAGGTTTGATCTAAATAGATCAGTGACGTGACTGCCATCGAAGTGTGGAGGATAACTCATATATCTACAGTGGTATCTCAAGTCAAAGAATCAATATGCTACTCAACCTGAGAAGATTTTTATTGATGTTGGTGTACCATCTATTAAGAATCATCGGTGAGTCGTTCAGTGTTTATCCGCTATAAATACCTACACGTCTATGCAAGTCTCCAAGACTCATAGTTCATTGAGAAATTATTGGAATCCAAGATTCCAGTATACGACATGTACCAGTCTCAACGGGTTTACTTTACTGACCAAGTAGTGTAAACATTGACCAGAAAGTGTCTAAGAATGACAATGTCATGATACAACTCAATGTCAGTTGCGACGCTTTTACAATGGTATCATAACTAATTATTCTAAGGTCAATTACGTCTTTACCATATATAAAGAGATGTTATATAATAGAAACTGTTTATTTTATTCATAATAAAATGTTACATATGTATTTACAAGGAAATATATAAGAAAATTACCGCTCAGAGCATCAACCCTAACAAATAGGATAAAATCAGGGCTGATTTTTAAAAATCGGAGGTCACCATCACGTTTGGAATGATCGAAAATGGTGGATTTGACTCTTCGTTGGTATAAATTCGACACAGTGGTCGATTTGTAATTTTTTAAAACTTCTGGGACTAAAATATAAACATTAAAGACTTCAGGGGACTCAATGAAATTTACCAGGTATGCTGACGTGTTTGACACTTGGCAGATGACGTGACTAATGACTCGACCAGAATGCTGATTTGGCTGCTGACTGGACCAGAATTACTGACGTGGTAGATGACTGGACCAGAATTAATGATGTGGCAACTAGCTATACCGGAGACTGTGCTGCTGGCTCTACCGGAATGATTACATGGTAGCTGGCTATGCTGCTGATTGTACCAGAATGATGGCATGGTAGATGACTTGCTGCTGACAGTCCCGGAATTGCTAACGTGGCCGACATGTGTGTCGTCTTCAACCTCTGGAGCGCGTGTGGCACATACGTCGTCTCTGTTGCTTCGTTTGCTCACCGGAAAATACCACCGTGCTCGTCTCGACGTGAACAAGCTGATGATATGCTCAAAATTGATTTGTGAGAACTTTCCCTCAACCCGAATTTTCCGCACTGAGTTTCAATCTTCACCTCCAAGATCCCCAACATAAAACCAAAGCTCTGATACCACTTGTTGTGATTCTCTGATCACTGGAAAGTGTTCATGAGGAAAAACCAAATTATATTACTACAATAACAAAATTTACAAGTGTTTGAAACTCTATAAAAAAAACTCACTCTCTAAGCTTTCTTACCTTGAAGCTTAATATTTTTGGGATGATTTGAGCTCTCAATTAGCTTTTAATTTATGATGAAACTTAAGCTCACTATTACAAACACTCAATAAATACACCTAAAGATAATTTGGTGGTTTGCACAATTTTCGAAAAGTGATGATCTTTTTTTTGACAATAGTGACAATAATCTTTGAGATTGTTGACAAGTTGATGCAAGCTGGACACTTCACTTATATCTAATTTAGTCATTTTTAAGTAGATTTGATTTAGTTCAAACTATAATAGATGCCTACATATTTGTAAACATTTGTTCATTTACTAGTTTTTTATAACCAGTTTCATCTATGTGGATGTGCATGTCAAATATATATTTATGTAATTTAGGATACATGCATGTGATATTCAATATTTATATTATCATAAATTATATTACGTGTGCAACTAAATTTGTAAAATGGTGTTGCAATGGAAGACACATATATTACTTCAAATTTTTTATTAAATAAATCGATAATTTTTTTTTTTTAACAATCAAATTTAATAAATCGAGTACCTAAGTGACATAAATAAAATACATATAAAGAAGAGTTATGGTCTCTGAGTTTCTTTAATAATAACAAAAGTAAAGGACTGAAATGATAAATACTCTAGGAAAAATGGCCCATATCCGCTAAAATAAAGGTCTTAAAAAAACACCTTTATTAAAATTTGACTCTCTAGTCAGATTTACTTTAAAAATCGAAAGGGAAAATCTATAATATAACGGATGTATTATGTCATTTGTTTAATAATTTAATAATTTATTGTCATGCGTGATGAAATATTAAAAAACAACTAAAAATATGGATATTAAATCATACATATCATTTACTAATTTTTTAGTGATATCATGTCATTCGTGTTTTCATTGCACCAAAGAATTACTTCTTAGTCAATACTCAATAGATCTAAAGTATAGAGAAAATCTATTATATAACGGAGATATCACGTCATTCGTGCAATAATCTAATAATTCATTATCACACGTGCTAAAAAATTAAAAAGAACTAAAAAAATGAATATTAATTCATATATATCATTTATTAATTTGTTGATGATATCATGTTCGCATTGACTTATGTGTACCAAAGAATTTACACAAATAGAAGACATTTGCTGTCAGTTTCATAATAGAAAAACGGCCAAGAAAGCATTTACCGAAAATGCCCTTGGCTCACACGGATTTAACAGAAAACCACCATCCAGCCACGCAAGCCACACGTTTCCACTTTCCAGCTTTGTCCGCAAAACTCGCTTCCTTATCCGTTACCGACCGTTTGCTCCCACCAAACTATTTATATCCACTTGCATTCGTTTCTCTCCTCATCACTTTCTTAGTTACTATTTTCGACTCTGAGATTTTATTTTCCCACAAAAAAAAAAATAATAATTATTATTATAAAAATGTATAACGAATATTGCGTTTCTCCGTCGCTTAAACACCGAATCAAATCTTCAATGTGCTGTTTCGGTGCATATTCTCACAGCAAACTTAACGCTTTTGATTGCGAATACGACGACGTAATGAAGCAGCAGACGCCAAGGTCGCCCCGTTGGAGTAATATTTTTGCAAGAATTGGTTCAAAGAATCGGAAGCGTCCGAACTCGGCCGATTTTAGGTACGACCCGTTGAGTTACTCGTTGAATTTCGAAGACGAGTTGAGACGAGACGACGCCGATGAGTTGCGTGTCAACTTCTCGTCGCGGTTGCCGGCCTCGCCTGACCGGTTGCAAGAGGCGCCAATTGTGTGTAGTTGAAGCAAAGTTTGCGGATAATTGTAAGAAGCGTTGCTGACATTCGCTCAAATCTTGTTAGTGTTTTGGGAATGACTCTTCAATCATTGGGAACATTATGTACTTTTTTTTTTTTTTTTTTTGAGTTGTGTTGTGATTAATCAACTTTCTGGTAAAATTTTTATATAAGCTAAAATGTAAATTGATGATAGATATTTTCTGTCTGTTTGCCTTCTCCGATGCAAATGATATATATATAAAAAAAATTAGGGCACACTAACACTTCGTGAGTCAGAAACCCTTATCTTCTCTTGCCTTCTCTTCTCTCGCATGCGCCCCCTTCTGCCTTTTGCCACTGCAAATCTCCTCTCCCAATTTTTTTTCTCTCCCATATTCTTCTCTGATTTCCTCCATTACCTTTCAAGCCTCAAGCCTTAAAGCCTCACAAGGTAATTTTATTTATTTATTATATACAAATCATTTGATTTTCTGTTTGTTTTGTGCGCACACACTCTAATTTGGAGCTTATTTATTCACTATGATTTTTTTTTTTATTCGCAAACTTTAAACAAAACAAAGCATGTTCCAGTTTTATTTTTCATTGTGAAGCACGTGAATGTCTTGGTGTGTGAGGTGAATTGGGCATGCGTGGGCAAATATATGTGTTTGTTTGGGGTTGAGCACGAGGCTGGTCAGTGGTCATGGCTTGTGTGGGCTGGCGTTTTGTTAGTCATAAGGGCTGGCTTTGGTGGTTTAATGTGGGCTTATGCTTGTGTTACTGTGTTTTTGTCATTGCTTATCATCTTGATTTTCATTGATTATCATTTTCATCCAATTTCTACACAACGGAGTCAGAGCACGTGAATGTCTTGTTATTTTTGGCCAATTTTTTGTGTTACTGTGTTTTAGACTTTTAGTATGTTAAATGGCACCTTGTGAATGTCTTGTTATAATATTGCAGGGTGCAATGATTGAGGAGGTTGAGAATTGTTCAAGTGGGGAAGAGCATAATGAAGCTACAAACATAAATCTTTCAACAACTCCCACCCCAATGCCTACTCAAAGTAAGTCTCATTTGCCTAAAAAAAGAAAATTTACTAAGAAGGTCAAGTCTAAGCCGCAACATACTAATAATTCTGATTATTTTATTTGAGATCATTTTGAGAAGATTACTGTTGACGGTGCTCAAAAAGCTAAGTGTAATTATTGTGGAGACGAGTATATGGCAGATTCTCATTTCCATGGTATTAAAAATTTATGTACCCATATAGATGTGAGGTGTAAGAAATACCCATATAGAGTTGTTGACCCTAAACAACAAACCTTGAAATATGAGAAAGTAGAAGATGGTAGATGGGTGGGTAACCTAAAATCAGTTCATTTTACTATTGAAGAAGCAAGGGTTATGCTTGCTAGAATGGTAATAGTTGATGAGTTGGCATTTAAAATGGTTGAATGGGAGGGATTTAGGAATTATTCTCAATATTTGAATCCCCGAATGATAGTTCCCTCTCGTATAACTGTTGCGAGGGATTGTTTGAAAATATATCAAAATGAAAAGATGAAATTGAAATCTCTAATGAAGTCTCAACTGTGTGTGTCTAACCACATATACTTCGACTTCAATTCAAAATTTAAATTATATGTGTCTCACAGCCCATTGGATTGATGATGATTGGAAGTTTCAAAAGCAAAGTTTAAACTTTTGTCAAGTGCCTAATCACATGGGGAGACAATTGGTAAATTTATTGAAACATGCATGTTAGATTGGGGAATTGATAATATTTTCACTATCACTGTTGATAATGGTAGTTCTAATGATGGTGCAATAAGGTATATAACACGGAGAACTAAATAATGGCCTTCCACTATTTTAGATCATAAATTTCTTCATATGAGGTATTGTGCATATATTGTTAACCTTATTGTAAAAGATGTCTTGCGAGAGAATAATGAATTAATTGATAAAATAAGAAATGCGGTAAGATATGTGAGATCGTCCCCCGCTAGGAAGTTGAGTTTTAAGAGTAGTGTTGAGCGGGAGAAAATTGAGTGTAAACGCCTTTTATGTCTTGATGTAGAGACGAGGTGGAATTCTACCTACTTGATGTTGGAGGCGGCAGAGATTTTTGAAAAAGCCTTTTATAGGTTAGATGATGATGATCTCGGATTTAGATTGTACTTTGATGGGGTTAAAATTAAAGAGCCTCTTAGGTCAGATGCTTGGAGTCGATGTAGATGCCTAGTGAAATTTTTGCAAGTATTTTATGATGTTACTCTTTCATTTTCGGGTTCTTTGCATGTGACTTCAAATAATTTTTTCCATGAATTTGTAAGGATTCAAACCATCTTACTTCAATATGCCAAAAGTGGTGATTTGATGCTAGAAAGAATGGCCATTGATATGGAAAAAATTTGACAAGTATTGGGAGAATCCTACAAAAGTGAATTGGGTGTTATTTGTTGGTATTATTCTTGATCCAAGGTGTAATATGAAATATGTCAAGTTCTTTCTCTCTCAAATTTATGATGTTTCTAAGGCTTTTGATGTTGAGACTCGGGTACGAGATGCCTTGAATGATTTGTATAAATACTTTAAGGATGAGTCATCAGTTGGATCTTCTAGTGGGGTGAGTGTGCCAACTACCAATTATTATTTCAGTGGATAATGCTAGTTCTATTGTTGGAGAAGCTTGAAAATTGCTTAATTTTCAATTCAAAAAGTATTTGTTGGATGAACATGGAGACTCAATGTGACTTGATTAGATATTTTTCAGATGGGTGTGAAGAAGATTCAGAAATATTTGATTTGTTGAATTGGTGGAAAGTGAATTCTTCTAAATATCCAACTCCATCTAAGGTAGCAAAGACTGTTTTGGCTATTCCGATCTCTACAGTGGCTTTTGAGTCGGCTTTTAGCACGGGTGGTAGGGTAATTGATCCATTTAGAAGTTCATTAGCTCCTGTGACGGTGGAAGCTTTAATTTGTGCTCAAAATTGGTTGCGATCTATGCCGATTCAAATTGATCTTCGAGCTGCCTTGGATGATGTGGAGAAATTTAAGGAATTTGCTTCAGGTATTGTTATTCTTAAATTTATTGAAATTATTTAAGACTTAATTGGGTATTGTTATGTTATTATTGTAGAATATGGATTCTAATTATTTGAGTTGTTTCTTTATTTCATTGTTATTTTATTATTGTAGAATTAACGGGATCAGGTTCTACTTATACGATTGAGCCAAGCTTGTTTAATGATGATATGAATGATGATGTCGATTCTGCTGATGAATTCATATAAGGTTTCTCTTAATTTTTATTTCTCCGCATTTTGGAAGTTGAAATTTAATTCATTTGATTCAAGTGTATGTGTAATTTCATATAATTATTAAGTAATAATAATATTATTTGATATTACAGGTTTGGTAGTTTTGTTGGAAATTTGGATGTTGAAGTGTATGGGGACTGTTGAATGTTGATTACTTTAGAAATCTTTGCATCTTTTGTTGGAAATTTAGAAGTTGAACTGTTGAAGTTTGGAAATTGAATTTCGAGGCATCTGGAAGTTGAAGTGTTTGGAGTCTCTTGAAATTTGGAATGATTTTTAACTTCCAGACTTGGGTGTTTGAAGTGTTTGGTTATTTGCTTTGTAAGTTGAAGTAATATTATTTAGACTTTGAAGTGTTTGGATGTTTATTTTGTAAGTTAAGTGTACTCAGTACTGAATGACTGAATTTGAAAATGTATTAGTATTTGGTAGTTTAATTCATTAAATTTTTATTGTACAAATTACAAACTACAAAAACATGGAATAAATTCATAAAACTGTCAAACACAACACACTAACACAATAATGAAAACGAAAGAAAAATAAATTTCCAGATGCAAAAGCCCAGATTCGAACCCGTGACTTATTATAAATTGATCAAACACTTCACCATTTCAGCTACACGCTTACTTTGTCAAAATTGTATCATTAAAACTATATATATATATATATATATATATATATATATATATATATATATATTATATTCCACTGTATTTTATGTTGACCAGACCCGTTCTGACTTGACCCGCGCGGGTCATCTTCTCAAATTTCGGGTTGCGGGTCGAATGACCCGACCTAATCGGGTCATTAAAAAATGAAAAAAATCGACCAGACCCGACCCTTGAACACCCATACTAGAGAGAATAGTTTCTTGTGCAGTAAGAATTGACGTGAATTAGTTCATGTCTCAAGATTCTTGACTACTAATAAGAAAACCTCATTAGGTATTTGTTTATCTGATAATGACGTTTCTTGGCTTTAGTGACCTTTAGAGGTAATGTGTCTGACACAGTTTGCCAATCAATTATTTATAATTGTTGTGAATAGTTGAAGGCAAATTATAAAGCTAAAGAAAGAAGATGCGTATAGTTGTGTATAAAAAAATATCGATTCTCACAATACGACAACTATAGGTATTGGATACCAGATCTCCCGTCTAGTTATTTAAAATATTGTTTAATGATTGTTTTGATATATGATATTAGAACTTTTGACTATTAGATAGTTATTTGTTCTTTATAAACTGTTGTTACATATTTTAATACGATTAGTAGTGTCATTGATGAAGAGATAAACATTAAGAAAAATATTCGGTTAAGTAAATAATTTAGAACAATGCTTTATGATTTTTTTATCACTTAAGCATTAAATGTTTATTCTGTATAGTAAAAGATGGTCTGATACGAGATCACACCATATATCCTTATCCATTTAATGAATATTGTATTCGGGAATGTGATTAAATCTCATTTAACCAATGATTGTCATTGGAGCATAAGATTTATTTAACTGATACATTAGATGTATGTAGTTTAATGAATTATAAACTGCTTAAGATAGTTTTCTTTACTTCGTAACTTAGTCAATGAGTTTTCATGACTTAGTTACATATTTTTGATGAAACGCGGATAGAATATTTTGACTGGTTCAAAGATATTCAATTTGAAGTTTTGAAAACTGTATCTTTAAAATTCATCGTGAGCCTTTGAATTGTTCAAAGATGTTTGATACGATCAAACATATGAATTTATGGCAGTACGTTCTAAGATTACTCAATGAATATGATTCTTACTCAATATTATTCTTCTACGATTCCATCTTGATGGAATAGGTTATTGGGAGTAATCAGATGTTATATGATTTGATTCGTTTGATATTGAGTTTTACCGAATTGGTTTCAATACTTTGGGGGATATGCTCCAGCAAAACTAATTCATCCTTTTAATTAAGGTTTCATTAATTTCTACAGTTACATATATGATATGTATAAGTAGAAAATTCGAATATTGAAACGTTTAAGATTTGAAACTTTCTTTTGTATAATAGTTATATAATTGAAAGTACTTGCGCCTCGGAGGTACAATTAAAAGGTTTATCATTTATTGTATTTAATTGAATATTGTATTCTATTTGATAGAATATTTTTTCTATGATCCCGAGTAATAAAATTATTTTATTACTTGGTGTATAACAACATATGTTGACCATTGTAGAAAAGACTTTACTTATTGAAGTCAAATGTGAGAGTGATAAACTATAAATGGAACTACATAATTAATAAGATGAAAAGACCCTTAGACATATTCCATATAAGTCTAATAGGATGTCAGAATCATTTACGAAGTGTTTGATACTAAATGGTTCTGTTATTTTCTTATCGAAGAAAGTTATCCTATAACTTATAGTGGGAACGATATTTGATATCGATTTTGGAAGTTAGCATTAAACCATAGATCTAAGATTGTTCATAGCTTACTACGATCAAGTTTTAAACTTGATTGAGCTTTCGTTACGAATCATTCATAAAATGTGTAAATTATTTGCGCAGCAAAACCAAAGTGAGCTTATTAATGGTTTGACCTTTATAGTATGACAGTGAAAAATGTTATGCTCAACAACCTATTGTAGATTCTGAGGAAACTTATCTCTAGTCACACTAGTTGAACAATTAAAGATCTTGTTAGGGTTGGTGCTCCGAGTGCCAATCCGGATCGTATTTATGTCTGATTCATAAATACGAGCAATTATATTTTACATGATATTACTAATTTAACGATAGCACCCTTGTCTTTTATACGCTTATTCGATCTAATTGAGATTAGATATCTGATTACGATTAGATCGAAACTGAATCTGGTTCAGTGATACGTGTATATTAGACAAAGACCCTAGGATTTTACAGTATAGTGCGCAGTTACAACATAGTTTGTAATTGACATTGGGAAGCGCACTATTAGTTGTATATCCTTAAATAAAGTTCCTGGTCAAGATTTGCTAACACGGGTCGGTTAGTAAAATCCGCTGAGACTAGTACATATCGTATATCGTGACTTGGTCCGATGGTTTATCACAGTGAACCATGAGTCTTGGGAGACTCGTTTAGACATGTAGGTGTTTATTTGATAAGACACTGAACGACTCACCGAAGGTTTCCTAATAGATGGTACACCAACGTCAATAGGAACCTTCTCGGGTTGAGCAAGCATAGTGGTCATTCGACTTGAGATACCACTGTGGATATATGAGTTATCATCCATACTTTGATGGCAGTCACGTCAACGATCTAATCATGATCAGACCTCCGTCTGTTCGTTGGGTGTGGAGTGATGCTCATGATATCCTGTGCGTATCAAGACAGGATCCGTCAGTCCTGTGTACAGGGCATAGTCATCCCCACGTGTTTACGATCTAGTAAATCCATGGCCGTGGTATAACTTTGGAAATCAGTTTCGAGTGTTATTTAGAGATGGTAAATTGAAAGTTGACTGTATTATACCGAACGGATTTGACGTTCTCATCTATATCACAGGTATAATACGAATAGCCTGTGACAGAGGGATTATACGTATGCAGTGACCTCAGCTTGCATAGTTTAGCAAGATTATATGTGGTCGTCATAATCCATGAGTGGGTGGATTATGGACACGAAATTGGATTTCGTGACGGATAAACCTAAACTTAGAGAGTCCCACAATATGAAGTGTACTAGTTGAGCACTTGGGCAACGCGATATGAATAATACAGATTATTCATAATACTTCACCGGATTAAGTGAGTTAATCTGGATCGTTTAATCGTTAAACGATAACACATGCATTAGGGAATTTTTGTCCGATAATAATTATTGTGTATTTGTATTTGATACATAATACGATTAGATACACATTAATTATTCGTCAAATGAGATTTTGACACATGTCATAAATATATGTATTTATTATTTAATGTAAATAAAATACATATATTTGTATAAATTAATTGTTTAATTATTTAATAGTTAAATAATTAAATAATTGATTTTTCAATCTTTATCCATTTATTATTAATTAAATGATACTTGGTGAATTTTGATTGGAACAAATGGCATGCACTAATTTAACTTTATATTTGTTCAAATTTGGTTGGATAATATAAAGTAAAAATGGTATTTAATTTGATTAAATCAAGAAATTTACAAAATTACCCCTAAACCCACTACAAGTCACGCCACTTTAGGGAAATATAAAAGAAAATTATTTTCTTCTTCCCTATTCTAGTGGTTACTGCCGAGAGCTCCATAACAAAATGGGTTTTGATTTTGAATTATTATTCAAGCCATTAAAGTGAAGGAAATCATCAAGGAAAGCATAGGAAAGATAGAGATTAGTAAGTAATCTTTAACTTCCTTTGAGTTAGAAAATTAGTTTCTTATTTCTTGATGTTTTAGAATTGTTCTAGGGTTCTTTCATTTCAGAAAAAATTGGGGCTTTTGGTAGTAGATCAAATATTGGAAGTGTATGAGCATGTGTAGAGTGTGGATTTATTGAAATTAGTGTAATTTCACTCAAATTTATTCAAATTGTTGTTGGACATTTTTGTTGTCATTCTAGAGTTATTGATCCACTCTAAGATAGCCTATAATTGTTCTTGGTTGCTTCATATGGTGGGACTTTGATTAGTGTTTGAATAATTTGATTAATCTTGAATAAATTGGTTTTAAAGCATGAAATTGTGAATTTTTGGTTTGCTGATTTGATCTTGTAAAAATGGAAGTTTTGTGACATATTTTATGTCTTATGAATGTTATGGATGAGTTTTTGGAGTTGGCACAATTGCCGGAAAGTGTTTCCGACTTGAAATAAGCGAAAACGGCCAAAAACGGCATTACCGGGTGGATTTTGAGCCAACCGGGTGACAGCTGTGAAAACAGTGACTCCGTCACTATTTGGGCAGCCCATGAACTGCCCCGACACTATTAGATCTGACCTGGGAAGTTTCCATAAGTGTCGGGTAGTCGGTTAGGTCAAAAACGTGTTTTAGGCCATTTTGCGGAAAAACGATTTTCGTAAAAGTTTCGCGAGTTTTCAATTATGTTTATATTAATACTTGATATTAAATAAATAAGTTTAGGTGAAATATGAATAAATTATTCATATTAGATATTGATTAATTTATTCGGTATTTTGAAAAAGTTTTAAAATACGATTTCGCCCGAACC
Organism: Zanthoxylum bungeanum; assembly: GCA_019454045.1. Taxonomy (NCBI): domain Eukaryota; kingdom Viridiplantae; phylum Streptophyta; class Magnoliopsida; order Sapindales; family Rutaceae; genus Zanthoxylum; species Zanthoxylum bungeanum. The sequence continues at coordinate 154,660 of SKCR01051702.1, forward strand.
CGCACTTCCGCTGCGCCCATCGCCCAAAACCCCAACAGATTTGTTGGTTAATGTTGATATTAAACTATGTATTTTAGCTAGGAATACAAAGTGGCATTCCGGAATGATTTCTTCGAAGAAGAGATTCATTGTGATTTATTTGCTTGAAGAGTTCATTCTAGAATGACCCTGAGTTTGTATTCTACTAAGATCACAGTTTGATATACTAGCTTATAGAGCCCATTGTAAACTCAGATGAGCTTTCTGAAAATTTGTGTTCTCTAATTTTGATATCAGTCAGATTGTCTGGTTTTATCAAAGTATAGAGAATACATATGTGCTAGTAGGGTTAGTAGGAGCGTATAAATTTCTTTGTAGTGTTGTATATCATAATGACATTATCATTATTAATGTAATAATGAGATTTTTATAAGGTAAAAGGTTTACCTAAGTCTTATTTTCTCCGTGAAAGCAGTGGGAGTAGTTTTTTGTTATATTCGATATATATGATATAAAACTCATTGACTTGTGAGATACTCTTATTAGTCGTGCATTAGATATGATCTAATAAAGGACACATCAAAACTATATGTGTGATAGTTAGTATAACTGTTTGACAGTTGGTGTGTCTCTTATATATAGTATTCATCTTTAGTAAATGATAATTCATTGTCAAAAGAGAAATTGATTAGAATGTCTAGTCAATCTTATGCATCATATGATGATGGCATAATAAATACTATATTATGTGCGATTAAATATATCAATTTAATCGTACTTATTACGAGTTATTTTGATACCCTATAGACCATATGATGGGTCTTGAAACATGTTCTTTGTTATCTTTGAGATATTAAGAACGAGTTTCTTATTAATGGAGAATATAGTCTGCAACAATTAGAGTCAGATCAGTTTTGAGTCTAAGTATGATGTTAGACGGTCTACGTCATAAAGAGTCGGAAAAGATGCAGTGGGAGTGTCACAGATGATTCTACTATGATAGTGGAATTAGTTGCAACTTATAAAGTATTGACTTATGAAGTTGTATAATGACCTTATAGATTAGAAGTTTTCATATTAGTGTTGTGTTTGAGGGGTTCTGCACAATATTTTGGATTTGATCCCTAAATACTTAGACAACTCAATAGTTTTAGCACAATATTGATGTTGCATCTGAGTCATATTGATGTATAACTTAAGTTCTACAAAATATGAATGATGCTGGCTAAGGGAAATGATTGGGTTTGTTGGACAAACTCAATATGTTATAGTGAACCTACTTGTTATTGCCTACCTCTTGAGTGTTAGGTGAGCTCTAGAGGGTCATGCGTATGTGATACACATTGAAATGTGTATATGATACCGTGGATTGGCACTAAAGCAAGTGAAAGAAATTAGTAGGGTTGGTGCTTGGAGCACCAATCCGGATCGGATTTATGTCAGATTCATGAATACAAACAATTCATTTTCCATAATATTACTTACTTAATGGTTGTATCTCTTGTTTTATATACGTATTCGATCTAATTACGATTAGATTGAAATTAAATATGATTTAGTGATATGTATATATTAGACAAAGATCCCAGGATTTACAACATAGTGCGCAGTTACAACGTAGTTTGTAATTGACATTGGGAAGCATCACTATAAGTTTTATATTCTCAAATAAAGTTTCTGGTCAAGATTTACTGACACGGGTCGGTTAGTAAAATCCGCTGAGACCAGTAAATGTCATTTATCGAGACTTGGTCCGATGGTTTATCCTAATGAACCATGAGTATTGGGAGACTCGTATAGACGTGTATGTATTTATTTGATAAACATTGAACGACTCACCGGAGATTTCCTAATAGATAGTACACCTATCTTATTGAGTCGAGTAGCATAGTGGTCATTCGACTTGAGATACCACTGTGGATATATGAGACATCATTCACACTTTGATGGCAGTCACGTCATTTATCTATTTAGATCAGACCTCCGCCTGTTTATTGGGTGTGGACTGATTCTCATGATATCCTATGAGTATCAGATAGAATTCGTCAGTCATGTGTACAGGGCATGGGTATCCTGCACGTGTTTGCGATCTAGTAAATCCATAGTCGCGGTATACTTCGGAAGTGAGTTACGAGTGTTATTTAGAGATCGTAAATTTATAAGTCGACTGTATTATACCTTAGGGATTTGACGTTCCTATCTATATCTCCAGTATAATATGGATAGCCTGTGACAGATGGATTATACGTATGCAATGACCTCGACTTGCATAGTTTAACGAGATTATTTGTGGTCATCATAATTCATGGGTGGATGAATTATGGACACGAAATTAGATTTCATGACGGATAGACCTAAACTTAGAGAGTCTCACAATATGAAGTGTACTCGTTGAGCACTTGGGCAACACATTATGAATAATATAGATTATTCATAATACTTCACCGAATTAAATGAGTTAATTCGAATCGTTTAAACGGTTAAACGAAAATACATGCATTAAGGGCATTTCAGTCAACTAATAATTAATATGTATTTATATTTGATACAAGATTTGATTTGATACATATAAATTAATTGTCAAATGAGATTTTGACACATGTCATTAATATATGTATTCGTATTTAATGTAAATAAAAATACATATATAATAATAATCGCATTAATTAATTATTTAGGTATCTAGATGTTAAATATCTAGATAATTAAATTATATCAATATTACATAATTGTTATGCAATATGTTTGATTATTATTGGTTACATGTGGCATGATTTTATTAAATTTAAAGTTTACAAACATGTTCACTTCATACATGGTAGCTAGTTTTAGAGAAAATGTTCTCATTAGATCTGAAGTGTATCGTTCTAATTCAAATCGCTCTGGAGTATAAGATTATGATGCAGCTGAATCCATAGATGTTTAGGTCAGAGATCCACAGTACATGTCAATAAGCAGCTAGGACATGTCACCAAGGAAAACATTCCATCATGGAGAAAATGTATCAGTTCGTTAAGGACATGTCAACAACTTCCACTGGACACGTGGCTGAATAGAATAGTCATGTGGCATATACTAGGTGGGTGGTATTTTGGACACCTAAACCACGATATTCAAAATAATTATTTGCGCCCAAATTTAATTCAAACCTAGCACAATTAATAATAAAATTCGGTCCAAGCTCAAGAGAGTCAATGATAAGCATTATCCACAAAGTCAGTTACTTCAAAAATCAAACAAATCAGAAGTGAGTTGAATTTCCTCCATCATACGTCAGTTTCCTCCAACTAGAACAAGTGAATAATGTGGAATGGTTGCTTGCAAGAAATGGATGGAGAAATTATTTGTAGGAGTATAAAGGCAAGAGAGATCGGCAATTACGAGACCACAACTGAATCCAATAACAACAACTCAAATTCAAACTTTATTTCAAGTAGTTTAGCTCTTTTATGGTTCTAATTCCAATAACTTGAATCTTTTAGTAATTCCATCTTTCCTTTTGTAATTAAAATTTCAGTACTTTAAGAGTTCTTTTTATAGTTCCAATCGCAGTATATTAAAATCTATTTATTCTCCAGTATCTTGCTTTAATCTAATTGTTCAACTCTTTCGAACTTTAGAGGACTTATTAGCAATCATTTGTTTGAGAAGTCAACTACCACCAATTTCAACTTTGATGATCCGTTTCTCTAGTACGCCCGCGCATATCATTTTTTTTTTATGTCGAACAGTATTTTTGGCACATCCGATTGGACACTTTGCCGAGCCAATAATATTTTTTACACGTTCGGTAGGACGCACTAGCAGAATGCCCTTAGAGACAAGAGTAATGTTGGAAAAGATGCTGCCACATCTGATGTGGATGTTGCTTCTACAGCAGTAAGGTAAGGACAATAAGGAATCCTTCCACACCTAGTGGAGAAAATTGAGAGGAATTTTGCTCCTCTTGAAATTGACAATCAGGAAGATCAAACTACAACAGGATATGTTGTTAGAGCTGATCGGTGAAATCACACACGTAACGCAAGCGCACGTATCGCTCAAGTAGTATAAAAATATCGATACCACGATGACTTAATTTCTACTGTTGTTATTAATTATTGATACTATTTATTTACAAGTATCTAATTAAAGAAAGAAGGAAATGATTGCTTGATTGGTTGGTTGAATGAGGTTTTTCTAAATAAATAAATAAATAAAAATACAAAATAAAATAAATGAAATTAATAATAAAGAAAATAAATATCTAGGGTTGTGATTCCACACAATATTATTCTAATGATGAATTGATTCTCTTATATATGTGTAATAAATCAGTCTGCTAACTTGAAACACGAAAATATGCAAAAGCCTCTGTCGATGGTCAGATGCAAACACCCAAATAACCCAATTAATCATATGTCTATATTAACCAAGTTACCTGAATTCATTAAGTTCAAGTTCCAATTATGGCTACCCTCGCCCGACAGGTATATGTCTATCCTGGAAGGAAATCTTTTAAGGGTTATCTATCCTTAAGGGAGATCGTGAGCTATTGAATCTAAGAATGAAACCTAAAATCCATTTTCTAAGTTCATTTTAAGTTTACCACATCAATCTTATTGGTGATCAGGCAACAAGAATTATTAAGCTTAAGATTCAATAAACAAACTAAAGTATTACCCATAATATAATTGAATCAATTATTAAGCATGTGAATATTGTGTTTCATCACTTCCCTAGATTAAAAATAAAATACTGGTATTAGGGGATCCACCTTTACCATTTCTAATTTAGAAATTTCTCTTATTATAATATATAAATTTAGTATGCTATTACCAACCAACCATATAGGCAGTATCCTGATTAAGTCAGATTTTAAATTAATTCCAACCGACCATAAAGGCGGTATCCAGTTTAGTCAGATTAAAATCAATTTAATTAAGTCCAACCGACCATAAAGGCGGTATCTAATTAATTCAGGTTTTAAGATAATTTATATATTATAATTAAGGGAGATTAATCTAAACTATAATAATAAAAGCTTCACCTTCCCCAACAGAAAATTAACTACTAAACATAAAATAAATAAAAAGTAAATAAACTAATATTATTACTAGAAATAAAAAGTGCATAATTAAAAGTACTAAAATTAAATAAATAAAAATAAAATCCTTAGATCCTTATTCAGAACCTTAGGAAAGTATTACTAATACTACTAAAAATAAAATACATAATTAAAATAACTAAACAAACAAGATAGAATCCTTAATCCCCTATTAGGAACTTCAGGAAGGTATGAAATTTTGAAAATGAATTCGGCCTTAATTTATAGGCAAAAATTAGTCCACGCGTCGTGACGCGCTGTTGATCTTTGACACGTGGTACGCGACTTCCTGAGATAATGACACGTGGCACGTATTTTTTCGACAGCTGAATTATTGGCTCGGCGTCGCATCGCGTGAGGTTATGCGTGTCTCGACGCGTGAGGTTGTGCGCATCACGACACTGACGTAAGCAAAGACGTGTATTGTCGGCAGCATGGAATGATGACACTTGATAGCAGGATTGATTTGATGTTGACACGTGGCCAACGCATGTTAGCAAGTGCGTATAATAGCAAGTTTCTCTTATGTTGACACGTGTCCGGCGCGTAAATGATAATTTTGCCCTTTTTATCTATTTTTCGCTGTTTTGGCCCGATTTGATTCCAGTCAGTCGCAAATCTTTATTTATCTATAAAATAACACAAAACACATCAAAATATTCATAAAACTCGAGAAACTAAACAAAATATTAGGTTAAAGAGGTGGGAAATAGTGATATATTTTCCGTTCATCAAGAGCCTTAGGTGATGTGGTTTCACCAACCAATTTAAGTACTGATTTGATTAATTTTATAGTTATAATAGTAAAAAGGATGAAAGCCGGTTAATGAAAAATCATGTAAGCCTTGTAGAGGATTGAACAACTCATTTCCTGTCAAACTCAATCCAGTCTCATGAGTAAGAGGAATGAAGTATGTGAAGCAACATCTAGGCCGGTCAGACAGGAAGGATTCATGGGGAAATCTTAGGAGGCTCTCATGAAAAACATGGCTTACCCAGTCCTTATGAGCCAAATCCCCACCCTCCCCCTCCAGCTCAAGTGGAAGAAAAATACCAACCTAAGGAGGAAGTTCGAAGAATTAGCAAGAGGCCTGCTATTAATGGCCGTCATTTTGGTAATGGTAAGCCTATGGCTCCTCAATAATTATTTGGAGCCACCAATCCTGTAATTTATAAAGATTGAATGCATGCATGAGTGGGCTCGAGAGGCATTCCTCCAATTGTCAACATAGAAAATCTTTCACAAATGCACTATAGGTACCATAGTTCCTGTAATCATACAGCTAACTCTTACTGAGTTAGTTATATGATTACAACTTACTTAACCTAAGGAAGAAGTTAGAAGAATTAACAGGAGGTCTGCTATCAATGGCCATCATTTTGGTAATGGTAAGCTTATGGCTCCTCTATAATTTTTTGGAGTCGCCAATCAAACCACCCATTCTGTAATTTATGAAGATTGAATGCATGCGGGAGTGGGCTTCGGGGGGCATTTCTCCAATTGTCAACATAGGAAATCTTCCACAAATGCACAGTAGGTACCACAGTTCTTGTAATCATACAATTAACTCTTACTGATAGTTTAAAAATATTATAGAAGACATGATCAATAGAGACGTATTAAATTTTACAGAGAAGAAGAAAATTATTCCTCCAATGACATCTATTAATACTGTTGTTGGAGTTGGTGCTTGGAGCGTCATTCCGAATAATGTATTGTACATTATATTTTATTATTTATTAATAAAATAACTATCTTTTCATTTAAACCTTGTTAATGGTAATTATTATGTCATAATGCATATTAGATTGATATATAAATATACTGAGAATGACATTATTGGTCCGATATTGGTATAGTATTACTATTATAAACTATTCTTAAAGTAAATATTCCTAGTCGTTGGTTTCTGAATACGGTTGAATTTCTATAACTTAGAAGACTAGCAAATGCCGTATATTGGAATTGAAGTTCCAATGGTTTAAATCAATGTACCATGAGCAATGGAAGCTCGTATAGACATGTGGGTATTCGTTGGAGTAAATACTAAATGACTCATATGTGATTTATAATAGTTGGAAGTACACTCCACCATCAATAGGAATCTCCTCGAGTCGAGTAACATATGTGATCCTTTGACTATAGGATAATATTGAATTTGTGTGTGATCCTCAACACTTTGATGTCATGTATGTCAGAGACCTTTCATGGTCTGACCGCTAGATTTTCGTTGGGTATGGACCGATGCACTTGTTAATCAAGTGCGTATCAAGATAGGATCTGTCGGCCCGTATGTGTACCATAAGGGGTTAATGTATCTTGTTGATTAGTCACGATTCTTAAGACTTTGGCCAAAGCCGATCACATATGGTGGATCGTATATATCAAAAATGGTATTTTGATTAGTTGTAAAGAATCGTGGATATGTCTACAATATGAGATGTGTTCTTTAGAAACTTGACGGTGTAATCTATGTTTCTTAAGCATAACTCAGATAGCCTACGACATAGGGATTATTAAACAAATGTGATGTCCCCGACTTGTATAGTTTAGAAAGGGCGTTCATGCACTTTGCGAATTCAGAGGTGGCCAAATTGCGTACATATAAACGAGGCTTATATGACGAACGTGTCTGGACTTAGAGAGTTCCACAATATGAAGTGTACTCGTTGGGCACTTGGGTAGCCGATAATGTTTGATAATAAATAATATTTGATATTATAATTATCAATGAAAATAATTAAGTATTTTTGGATAATATTAATTATTTACTTTGACCAAATTGGATTAATTCAAAATCACACAAAGGCTTTGTTGTAATTTCAAAAATATCTCTACCATTGGAGGATATTTTGGTAATTACAAAATATGTAATAATAGGTGTATTTGGCTTGATTTAATTGGGTTAAATCAAAGTGGTAGACTATGAACTAATCAAATTGGTAAAATTTTGTCTAAATTTAATTGGATTAAATCAAAGTGGTAGACAAAAGTGGTTAGTCACACCTAATTATGCATATTTGGACAAATTGAGCCCACTTAAAAATTGATTAAAACTTTTATTAATTAAAAATTACATAAGCTTCACTATAAAATTTAAGCTTGAGCAAGTTTTTAAGCAAGCGACCATTAAGGCAAAACATAAGAAAAATTAGTCTAAAGAAGTGTTTAGAGAAGCTTTAGAAGTTCTCTATATTTTTCAACAAGGAGGAGAAGATTATATCTTTGATTCAAGCTTACTATGTATGTTTGATATTCTCTAATAAACTATGTTTTGATACATAATAATATAACTTGAAGTTGAAATTAGGCTAATAAATTTGTGTATGGATGTTTTGGAATCATAAACACAATATGTTTATAATTGAGTCAAATATGTTCATGTTGGACATGAAACATAAAATTAAAGTTTGGAACTTTAGATAAAAGTTGGAGCTATGGCTACCATTCTAGAATCACTTGACCACCTTTGAATGACCTAGAATTGTTCATGAGTCACTTCATTGTGGGATTCTAATTTGGTTCATGTTTTGGATTCAAAATTTACACATGTGCGCATGTAGAATAAATTTATATTTTTGTAAAAATATTTGATATTTTGAAAAACATGATTTTGTTCTATAACATGTGTTGATGTTTGTTTTGATGTTAAAAATTAAATTTTGGGTGTTTGGAAGTATTTGGGGAAGATTGGAAGTTAATTGGATAAAAATCCAATTTGCATCATCTCTATGTTCCTAGAGAGCTGATGGCTTAACAAGAAAATAAAAAAAATGTTAAGCATGCGCACAGTGCGCGCGTGTCGCTTGCGTATTTTTGTTTTCTCCCGTTCTTTAGCTTCCAAACTTCGATTCAGTCCCGATTTTCTTCTATACACTCGTAATGGAATATAATATTATATTAAATTATTTAAAAATACAATCATGCTTATATCCATGGGTTAGATCTATTTCCGCTGCACGGGGCACCGATCCGACCTTATGGGTCCCACATCCGCCTCAACACAATGGTATCAGCGCACTGTTCTTGAATCTACTATTTTGTAGTCCAGAAACCTACCCACGATAAATTTCTTTTTCCCGGCATTCTCGGTTTTGTATTTCTTCTCGAGAGATTCCCATAGAATATTTGCAGAAATCATGCATTGGTACACATTGTACATTGTATTGTCAAGTCCTCCCAAGAGGTAGTTCTTGTAGGGGTTGGTGCTCAGAGCACCAATTCCCGGTTGTATTTTTGTTAAATACTTCTGTAAAACGTTATTATTAGTAATAATATATGCAGTTTCTATAATATAATCTATTCTTTTATATGGTAAAGACGTAATGACCTTAGAATGATTAGTCATGATACAGTTGCAAAAGCGTCGCAACGGACATTGAGTCGTATCATGACGTTGTCATTCTCAGACAGTTCCTGGTCAAGGTTTACACTACTTGGTCAGTATAGTAAACCCGTTGAGACCGGTACATGTCGTATACTGGAATATATGATTCCAATGGTTTCTCAATGAACCATAAGTCTTGGAGACTAGTATAGACGTGTAGGTGTTTATAGTGGATAAACACTGAACGACTCACCGAAGATTCTTAATGGATGGTACACCAGCGTCAATAAGAATCTTCTTGGGTTGAGTAGCACTTGTGATTCTTAGACTTGAGATGCCATTGTGGGCACATGAGACATCTTCTACACTTAGACGGCAGTCACGTCACCGATCTATTTAGATCAGACCTCCGCCTGTTCGTTGGGTGTAGATAGATCCTCAGGGTGTCCTATGTGTATCAAGATAGGATCCGTCAGTTCTGTGTACCAGAGCATAGGTAGTCCATATGATTAGCAATCAGATAAAACCATGGGCCCGTGGTAAGTTTAGAAGCTAGTTCTAAACATTCTTTTTGAGATTGCTAATAGAATAGTCGACTGGATAATCCCGATAGAGATTTGACGTTCATATCTATATCTCTGGGATTTATCCGGATACCTGTGACGGAGGAATTATACATTTGCGATGACCTCGACCTGTATGGTTTAGCGAGATTATCCGTGATCGTCATAATCTACGGGTGGATAGATTATGGACATGAAATTTGATTTCGTGACGGATATACCTGAACCTAGAGAGTCTCAATAATGAAACATACTCGTTGAGCAATAGAGCAACATAAATAAATAATATTGATTATTTATAAAGTCGTTTAATGGTTAAACGCAAGATACATGCTAAAGACACTAGATAGTCATTTACTTAATTATTGTGTATTTACATTTAATACTTGATTAATTTAAATACACATTAATTATAGTCAAAATGAGTTATTTGACTTATTTCCTAAATGAATATATGTTTTTAATATTTAATGTAAATATTATACATATATTTAATATATTTGTATTTGATTATTAATTAATTATTTAATTGTTAAATGATTAAATTAATTAAAATATAAATATCTTATGTTAGGATAATTAAAGTAAATGACATTAGTTGCAATTGTTGACAAAAATAAATATCTAATAAAGGTTATAAAAGATATTTATGCAAGATGATTTACTAATAATGCAAATGAAATTGAAATTACAATTTTGGTGAATTTGGTATGCTAATTTCGGCCAAGGTGTAATTGTTACACATATAAATTGTTTTTCATTTTTCATTTCACTTAACCTAATACACTTTATCACAAACAAAATTCCATTGAAGAAAGGCAAAGAAAGAAAGTGAAGGAAGAAAAGAAAAACCAAAGAAAAAGCTTGGATTTTGTAAGTTTCTTAAACTTACTATTAGAGAGGAATTTGTTCCTTATGATCTAGGCTACCTCTCATGAGTTTCTTAAGTTATTCTTTTCTTTATTTCTTGTGGTTTTTGATGATGGAAATTTGTTTAGAAGTGTTGAGCATGTATGATGAACAAAGAGTGTAACTAGTGTAGTTATATGTATTCTTTTAGGTTTATGAAACCATGTTGCTATTCTAGAGTTGTTGACCCACTCTTAAATGACCTAGATTTGATCTTGAGTTGTTTCATTGTGTTGATACTTGAATTAGATGAAAGATTGATGATTGAAGTAATTGATTTGGTGTATTAAGTCCAATTTGCCCAATTTGTTGAAATTGAGAAATTAGGGTTTATAACCAATTCTAAATTTGGGGTTTTGAGATATGTTGAGCATTTGGGTGTGTATTAGATGCATGCAAAGTTTCATGTTGATTGGATTTCATTAAGATGAGTTTTGAGACATGAAATGACCAAATGGTCAATATGCCCTCCAAATGGAGCTCACGGCATTGTGAGGGAATTTGGGGTTTTTTGTGTCCTATGGTGTTTTGATGTTTTGAGCATGATAAATTCATCCTAGAAATGATTTAGAATCATCCAAAATTGATTGGATCAATTTCGGACTAAAACGGACAAAATGCCACATAAGGGTAATTTGGTAATTTCACTTGAATTCGATTCAATTGAAATTTTATTTCATTATTTGATTATTGGGTTATTAAATAAATATGTTTATTTAATTAATCCGAGAAAAAGTTTTGAAATCTGAAAATCGGATTTTCACCGCTTCCGCTGCGTTACCGGATTCACCCCCTAAATAACCCCTTCAGTTCTTGCACAAGAAGTCGTCTGACGACCATGTCTCTTCTTGCAGTTGCTTGGCTGTTTCCGTTTCTCCCTCCACAGGATCCGGAGGGTCTTTGAGGTACTTAGCCAACTGCAGAGTTGTCAAGTAGAACAACATTTTGCTATGATATTGTTTAAAGTTTACTCCACTAAACTTTTCCGATTTTTCTCCATGAGCGACCGATATTGTGATGTTTCCGCTAGCCATGTGTAATTGGAAAAACCAACAGCGATCAATAAGTCTATAAAAGACAAATTGTACAACGATCAACGAATGATCTTGTTCAAGTGATATACCAAGTATTCACTCATTGTTATATTGGATAGTAGTACTAATTAACACAAGTCCATGAATTTACGACTAAGTGATGTGTGGTATTCATATCACTATTTCCCACTCATTTGACTTAATATTTTATATAGTATCTCGGGTTTTGTGAACGTTTTGATGTGTTTTATTATTATTTTGCAGATAAATAAAGTTTGGGAAGCATTGGAAGATATTTGGGGCCAAAACAGTGAAAAAGGATGAAAAATGGTATTTTTGTAATTTGGCCGCATCGCGACGCTCAAGCTGCCTGCGTCGCGACGTCTAACGTGCGCCGGGTCCATGCTAACGTGCGCCGGGTCCACGTGTCAGAATCTGAGAAATTTGACTTTCTAACGTGCGCTGTGTCACGTGTCAGCATCACAGAAGATCTGCTAAAATGTGCCAGAGTGCCACGTGTCGTAATCCTATTGGACCAAACATAGCGCGTGCCACATGTAGCCTTCTCATTGGACCGAATCATCGGTGAATCATATTATGCCACGTGTCAACCTCTCATTGGACCGATCCTTACCGCGTGCCACGTGTCGACTTCTCATTGGACTGAAACATCCGGTAATCACAGCGTGCCACATGTCAGCTTCCCATTGCACCGTCTCACCGCGTCACACGTGTCATCACCAGATTGCACCGACGAAATGAGCGTGGTCAAACCGCGTAGACCGAAAATGCGTCTCGGCGTCGCGACGCCAAGACCTTTAGCGTCGCGACGTTAGCCCGTAAATTTGCCTATAAATTAAGGCTTTCATCACCTCATTTGGTGTGCTTTCCTTGGGATTTTTTCCCTCTTTTTAAGGATTGCATCTATTTTTGTAATTAATTAATTTATGTAATTTTAATTTTAATTTTAATTTCATTTTTTTTTCTTTATGTTTTGTAGTTAAATTTGCGCTGGGGTAAAAGGTGAAACATTTAATATAATTATCTAGGAAAATCTCATTTAATTATAATTTATAAATTATAATTTAACCGGATTAATTAATGTCAGACTTTATTACCGCCTATATGGTCGGTCTAAATATAAATTACTTTACCGCCTATATGGCTGATCTTTATGTGACAGATAATTACCGCCTATATGGCTGGTTTTAAATGTTTAACATTATTAATTCCTGAGAAAGCAGAACTGAAAATAATTTATATATTATAATAAGTGAGATTCCTAGATATGAAATATTAAATGTAGATCCTCTAACCCCAGCATTTTATTTTTATTCTAGGGAAATGATGAAACACAATATCCATACTTAATAATTGATTTTCTTTTTATGGGTAATTCTTTAGTTTGTTTATTGAGTCTTAAGCTTAATGCTTCTTGTTGTATGATCACCAATAAGATTGATGTGGTAAACTTAAAATGAACTAGACATAGGGATTTTAGGTTTCAGCCTTAGACTTAATAGCCCACGATCTTCCTTGAGGATATATAACCCTTTAATAGATTTCCTTACAGGATAGACATATACCTGTCGGGCGGGGGTAACCATAATTGGAACTTAATCTTAATAAATCCAGATAATTTAGTTGACATAGACATATGGTTCAATTGGGGTATACTGGGTATTTGCATCTGACCATCGACAAAGGCTTTTGCATATCTTCGTGTTCCAGGTTAGCAAACTAATTTATTACACATATATAAGAGAATCAATTTATCTTTATATTAATATTGTGTGGAGTCACAACCCTAAATCTTTGAGTCTTTTGTTATTTTCCTTAGTATTTTCTTTTGTGTCTTTAAGTATTTTATTTATCAAATCCACATTCAACCAACAAAAGCAATCATTCTTTTCTCCCTATAATTAGATACATGTAAATAAATAGTATCAATAATTAATAACAACAGTAGGAATTAAGTCATCATGGGATCGATATTTTTATACTACTTGAACGATACGTGCGCTTGCGTTATACGTGTGTGTTTACGCCGGTCAAGTTTTTGGCGCCGTTGCCGGGGACTTATTTTTCTTGAGTTATTAATTTTGAAGCTATCTAATTTACTTGTATCTATTTTTCTTCATTTTATCTGTAATTTTTATTTCTTTCTTTTGTTTTCAGGTGGTTGAAAAATGGAATATTATTGGGAGATTGAGAGATCATGAGCTTTACTAGAAGATACACTCCAAATCTGGGAGCAACAGTTCAGTTTTTTTAGGCCTGTTGTCCAGCCCAACAACTATCACTGGATGTCAGAATCAAGCAATACTACATTTGCTCATCAGAACGAAATGGGGAGATGTGTGATATGTGATGGTAACCACCCGAGCAATCAATGTATATACCTTTCAGAGTGACAGAATTATTGGAATCATTCAAGGTACGAAGAACCATCATACTTTCCATCTTATCCACCATCCATCTACGATTTTCATCAAAAACCATAACCATCAGAGGAAGATCAGATGGTTGATATGCTCAAAGATTGGTTCAAGAAATAATAAGAAAAGTTAGATACAATGCTTGAATCAGTCCAAAATCAATTCGAAAGTATTCAGAGACAATCAGCATCCATTCAGAGACTGACAGAACAAACGAGACAATTAACATAAAATCAAAGCTACATACCTCAAGGAGCATTTTCAGATGACACTGATGAAGCCTTTGAATACCAAGCATTTCACGATGACACTTTAGCAGAGGAGGAGGTTGAGCAGAATCAGGAATCTGAGGTATCAGTTCTGGAGCCCAAACCAACAGAATCTCGGTTTGATTTTTATTCTTCTGACTCTGACGAGGATGAAGAAGCTGAGCTATTTGTACCAACTGCACCAACAAAGGAGGATGAAACTTTCTATCCTCCAAATGAAGATCTTGGAGCTTCCATTTCACAAATTTTTGAAGAAGATCTACATGAGCCAATCATTTCACTCAGATCAGAGGAGAAGACCTAAAAACAGACATAACTTTACATCCTCAGATTGACACTTATGGAGCATGCATTTCACAGATGACAGATGAAGAATTGAATACGGAAATTTTAAAATTCATCTGTGAAGAAACGATGGAGCAAGAAGCAGAGCAAATGGAGGAGAAAATGTCTGAAATTATTAAAGATCCAGAGCATTCAGGCGAAAAATCACTGTTTTGGGGAGTACAAATCAAAGATATCACCCATAAGCTTGACAGAATGGAACTCCCATTCCAAGTCAAGCACCATACAAGACCTTCTGATTTTCTTTCTTTCTTTTCAGGAATTACTGGAGCAACAAAAGTTAAAAAGGTGGCACAAACACTGATTGAGATAAAATTCTTTTTGTCACCTTACCGTTGGAAGAGACCCTTCAAAAGCAACGCATATGGGAATGTATTTAATAGGACATCCAAAACGACGCTGAAACCTCCTTGACGGATAGATTTCAGTCACGTCTGGCTGAAGACGAAAAATTTAGCGTTAGCAGGGAGGCAATCCATGCACTTTGTTGTAATATATATTTTTAATTTTGTGTATACATGTTGTAGAGTTTTTAATTTTGTGTGTTATTTTTGTAGGGAAAAGCTCAACCAAAGCATAAGACAGAAGGAATGATGTTTGGCAAAGATAAGAGATAATTCATTAGTGATGGCTGAGTAAGGAATGGATTCTTGAGACGCATCCTAATGAATTTATACTAAGCGAATGACGTATTGTGTACACAATTCCGTTGCCTTAATAATTGCTTTGATTTGTTTTTCTTTTGTTATTTTCTCCGACAGGATCCAGACCTTTTTTACTATCACGATTTATTTTACCGTTTAACTAATAATTGTCATTTGGCAGGTACTAGTGCTATTATTTTACTCACCTTTTTCAGGAGTTATAAATTCAACTCATCATTGCACTTTTGAAGACATCCAGAGTAAAACATGGAAACCACTTCAAGAAGACGAGTTGAAAACATCTGTGTGTTTTGCGGTACTAGTGTTGGTACTAAGCCACAATACGTATAGGCAGCACATGAATTGGGTCGAGTCTTAGATGCAAGGAATATGACTTAGTATATGACGAAGGTAATCTTGGACTAATGGGGATCGTTTCAAAGGCCGTACAGGAATGAGGCAGTCACTTTTTGGGAATCATCCCAAAACCCTTGGCAGAGGCAAATCTTATTGAACCATCAAATGGAGAGGAACTGATCGTGCCAGGTATATCTGAACGATTGGTAGAAATGATTAATCGTGCTGATGCTTTTATTACTTTGCCAGGTGGCTTGGGCACATTGGAGGAAATTTTTATAGTGTTATCTTGGGCGAACCTGAACATACACCAGAAACCAATTGGGCTGTTTAACATTGATGGATTTTATGATTTTCTTTGGGTGTTTCTTGATGATGCCCGGAGAAATGGGTTCGTGTCAAAACCTTTAAAAGAACTCCTCTTTACTGCCAGAACTGCTCCAAATCTAATTGACCAAATCTTAGCCTATGAACCACAAATTGACCCTATCCTTTCAAAGATAAATTGGTCCGAGGACGATCGTGGTAAGAGGCGTCGGATTAATCTGGATCTGAATCTTGACCTTTAACTTTTCGTGTAGAATTTCAGCTAACCAGGTACTATCTTCTAAACTCTTTTTTCTACTGTTTAAGACATTGGGGACAATGTCTCATTTATGTTTGGGGGAGGGAATTAGTTGATCAGTATCTTGTTTTTAGTTGTGTGTTGTTTTTATTTTTAGTCCAAAATTTTTCGAAAAATACAAAAATTTTGAAATTTTTTCAAAAATTACAAAAATATTTTGCGTTTTTGTGTTTTTATTTTGACTAAAAAGATGAAATTGGTGAGAGATAGTTGTGTAAGGAATTTCCACTCTTGATATGTATCTCAAATCCATTTTGAAATAAGTTAATTTTTGTTTATTTCCTTTTGAATTATTTAATTTGTGAATTCTCCATAAAAAGGACTAAAATGGATCTTCATATGCTCAGTTGGCAGGTATTATCAACATGCATGGTAACATACGGACATGAGCTATAATTGAAAAGTTTGTAATATTCAGTGCTCTAGTTTAATTGGAGGAAACATCTCAAAAAGTGATGGAGTAAAAAAAAAAACGTCTGAGATCCGAGTTATTAAGTCTGTAAGGGTGTTTTAACACCTAGTGCTCTAAAGCCAATTGGTTTGGGAGTCACTGGCCCAAAGCTCGTTACATGGATGTAAGATGTTGCCAAATAAATATATATATCTGAAGTCTGAGTAATTAAGTCCGTAGGGGTGTCTTAACACCTGGTGCCCTAAAGCCAACTGGTTTGGGAACCACCGACCCAAAGCTCGCTACATAGATGGAAGATATTGTTTATAAATAAAAAAAATAAAAAATCAAAGAAAAAAATCAGAAAAATTATTCAATTGCTACTAAAAGGTGTGAAATCTGATAGAACTTTAGGACAAAAATATTACTCTCTTATCAACTACACTTGTGACTGTTGTGGGTAAAAATGAATTGATTAATATTTTGTTGGCTGTGTATATGGAGAATGGTAAAAATAATCGGAGAATTTACTTATTCGGTAATTTAGAAAGAAACAAAACAACTGGTAACTTGGAGTAGAAGTTTCACTTGATTAGTCACTAACTTCTTTATTCTATTTTCTCTTGTCTTTTTGCTTTGTGTGCATTAGTTTTACTACATTTTTACTTTTGTAAAATATTTATGGGTATCATTGCTGTAAACCCTCACGAGACTACAACTCGTCCACTAGGGACACCTAGGGGTTTAAAGGCTTGTTGCATACGCTAAATGCAACAGTGATCCCTACGAAAATGGCTTAGTTAATTTTATTTTTATGTTATTTTATTTTGTGTTTTGCTCGAGGACTAGCAAAATGTTAGGTTTGGGGGTGTGATGAGTGGTATTTATATCACTATTTCCCACTCATTTGACTTAATATTTTGTATAGTTTCTCGGGTTTTGTGAACGTTTTGATGTGTTTTATTGTTATTTTGCAGATAAATAAATTTTGGGAAGCATTGGAAGCAATTTGGGGCCAAAACAGTGAAAAAGGATAAAAAAAATGGCATTTTTATAATTTGGTCGCGTCGCGACGCTCAAGCTGCCTGCATCGCGACGTCTAACGTGCGTCGGGTCCATACTAACGTGCGCCGTGCCACGTGTCAGTATCACAAAAGATCTGTTAAAATGCACCGGAGTGCCACGTGTCGCAATCCCATTTGACCAAACATAGCGCGTGCCACGTGTCGCCTTCTCATTGGACCGAATCATCGGCGAATCACATTCTGCCATGTGTCAACCTCTCATTGGACTGATCCTTACCACGTGCCACTTGTCGACTTCTCATTGGACCGAAACTTCCGCCAATCACCGCGTGCCACATGTCAGCTTCCCATTGCACCGTCTCACCGCGTCACACGTGTCATCACCAGATTACACCGACGAAATGCGCGTGGTCAAACCGCGTAGATCGAAAATGCGTCTCGGCGTCGCGACGCTAAGACCTTTAGCGTCGCGACGCTAGCCTGTAAATTTGCCTATAAATTAAGGCTTTCATCACCTCATTTGGTGTGCTTTCCTTGGGATTTTTTCCCTGTTTTTAAGGATTGCATCTATGTTTGTAATTAATTAATTTATGTATTTTTAATTTTAATTTTAATTTCATTTTTTATTTTATTTTTTATTTTCTTTATGTTTTGTAGTTAAATTTCCGCTGGGGTAAAAGGTGAAACATTTAATATAATTATCTAGGTAAATCTCATTTAATTATAATTTATAAATTATAATTTAACCTGATTAATTAATGTCAGACTTTATTACCGCCTATATGGTCGGTCTAAATATAAATTACTTTACCGCCTATATGGCTGGTCTTTATATGACAGATAATTACCACCTATATGGCTGGTGTAGTTGGACTAAATGGATTACCGCCAATATAGCTGGTTTTAAATGTTTAACATTATTAATTCCTGAGAAAGCAGAACTGAAAATAATTTATATATTATAATAAGTGAGATTCCTAGATATGAAATATTAAATGTAGATCCTCTAACTCCCAGCATTTTATTTTTATTCTAGGGAAGTGATGAAACACAATATCCATACTTAATAATTGATTTTCTTTTTATAGGTAATTCTTTAGTTTGTTTATTGAGTCTTAAGCTTAATGCTTCTTGTTGTCTGATCACCAATAAGATTGATGTGGTAAACTTAAAATGAACTAGACATAGGGATTTTAGGTTTCAGCCTTAGACTTAAAAGCCCACGATCTTCCTTGAGGATATATAACCCTTTAATAGATTTCCTTACAGGATAGACATATACCTGTCGGGCGGGGGTAGCCATAATTGGAACTTAATCTTAATGAATCCAGATAATTTGGTTGACATAGACATATGGTTCAATTGGGTTATACTGGGTATTTTCATCTGACCATCGACAAAGGCTTTTGCATATCTTCGTGTTCCAGGTTAGCAAACTAATTTATTACACATATATAAGAGAATCAATTCATCTTTATATTAATATTGTGTGGAGTCACAACCCTAGATCTTTGAGTCTTTTGTTATTTTCCTTAGTATTTTCTTTTGTGTCTTTAAGTATTTTATTATCAAATCCACATTCAACCAACAAAAGCAATCATTCTTTTCTCCCTATAATTAGATACCTGTAAATAAATAGTATCAATAATTAATAACAACAGTAGGAATTAAGTCCTCGTGGGATCGATATTTTTATACTACTTGAACGATACGTGCGCTTGTGTTATACGTGTGTGTTTACGCTGGTCACTAAGGTTTCTTATGATAAGTAAATAAAGGAATATTCCCAGAGGATGGGGGGGTCCGAAGTAACCACTTAAATCCTTGACCACTTAGGCTCTTATCGCCTTTTTGACAGAATATCCTTTAAACACTTCCTCAATAGAATCTCGTAGGCATTCAAACTAAGTATTACACATTTAATTTTACAATACAATATGTGTATAAGCTTGATTGATTTATATGTGTGTGTGTGTGTGTGTGTGTGTAAATCAATCAAGCTTGGATGGAATTTCATGTGTAAAATTACACTTTTAATTCTTAACCAAATATGAAACACACAATTAAAATTTCAACTTTATCACTATGTGTATGCTTGTGATAATTGAACACACTAATATTAACTTAAATCCATACTACCAAGTTTATTGTAATACAATATATGATTTTACTAAGTTAATATTATGATAATATAAGTAAATCTAAGTCTATTTCAATTTAGAAGCAATTCCAGGATTATTTCGTTAGTGTCACATTCGTTTCTTCGTTCGAACGAAACTATCCAGTGAATTCACGTTCGTGTAGCATTCGAAAATACGTTCGAATGAAGTACTCCATAGAGTTCACGTTCGTGTAGCGTTTGAAAACTCGTTGAACGAAATGTTCCAGAGGTTTTTACATTCGTGATGCGTTTGAAGACGCGTTCGAACGTTCTTACGAAAAATCAAAATTTAGCCTACGCGTTCGTCGGGCGTTCGAACGCCCTTGCATATTTTTCATGCACATAATACATTTTTCCAGAAAAATGGCAATTAACACATGCAGATTCTTATCTAACAACACTAAAAATAATAAGTTCTTAAGATTGTTGTGGAATTTGTGTCATTAAACAAAATCAACATGCATCAAACAAATCAAAATCAGAACACAACTATGAAATCAAATCTACACTAACATGCCAATATTAAAACATAAATCATAAACTTAGAGAAAACCTGGAAAATGACGAAAATTTATAGTCCAAGTCGAGTTGCCTCTGTCCTTAAGAACTTATCAGCCCCGCCTCGGTGCTCTACGGATTTTATGGCTAATGTCCTCCCAGGATTACTTGGATTCCTCTTGTTGAAGGGGCACTCCTTAACAAGATCTTGAACTATGACAATGGTGAAATCTCTCTCTTGACTCCAAAATAAAATGTTGTGACTCGAGACTTGTGAATTTATAGATCTTTAGAATGAACAAGAAGGCTCCTATATATAGGCATGAATGGTGCCTTAAGGGCACCCTTTGGTTTGGGGTGTAACCCTCCTAAAGGTTATACCCCTTCCATGTACCATTTGGAGCCTAGAAGTTGTTCTTCTAATTTAGAGGACATGTCCCTACATGTTTGTGCCTTTCCCATAGGACACTACTCAAGGGACATGACCATCCTTCATCCATACTCTATATTTAGAGAATTTACAACAAAACGTTATCCACAAAGTCAGTTACTTCAAAAATCAAACAAATAAGACTTGTATTGAATTTCCTCTATCATGCATTAGTTTCTTCCAACTAGAACAATTGAAGAATGTGGAATGGTTGCTTGCAAGAAATGGATGGAGCAATAATTTGCATGAGTATAAAGGCAAGAGAGATCGGCAATTAAGGAACCACAACTCAATCCAACAACAACAATAAGTCAAATTCAAACACTATTTCAAGTAGTTTAGTTCTTTTAGAATTCTAATTCCAATAGTTTTAGTCTTTTAGTAATTCTAGTTTTCCTTTAGTAATTAAAATTCCAGTATTTTAAGCATTTTTTTTTATAATTCCAATTACAGTAAATTAATATCTATTTATTTTCCAACATCCTACTTTGATCTAATTGTTAATCCTTTCTAATTTTAATCGACCTGCTAGTAATCGTTTATTTTAGAAATCAGCCATCATCAATTTCAAATTAATTTGAGAATCCACTTCTCTGACACGCTCACTGTTACATATCAAAATGGTAGTTTAATTGGTTACAATTAGTTAGGAAAGATCAAGTAAAGTTAGTTAGTGATTAGTTACTCTTGTAAAGCCATCACTTGGCTATAAAAGTTGTATTAAGAAGTCATTATCAAATAATAATCATTTTCAACAAAATAGCTCTCAAAGGCTTTGGAGTGTTTGGTTAGCTTCCACTCGAACTATTAGCTAACAATTGAAGATTTGTAGGTTTATCTCGAATAAAACCTATCAATTGGTGTTTTCGTTGAGAGATTCATCGATGAAGAAATCATTTGGCAACCTTCATGAGTCATTACTCAAAATAAAAATGATGCTGAAAAATCTTATCACAAAATCAGATTCAAGAACCATTAATCTAGCTCCTTGTGGGTCTACTCATGGTAAGGATCAAACAAATGCTTCAATATCAGTGGAAGCATGGGTTCCAAGATCCGACTATGGTGAAGCTTCCCAAATCAAAAATGGCATATTCATTTTCCAAGATCAAGAACTCAATGACTTTGGTGAATTGAATGGAGTTGATGAAGACGAGATTGTCGGTGACAAGAACAAAATTAAGATCAGTATCACAAATGACGAAAGCAGGTTCTCAAAAGAGAAGATCAACAGGCTGCTTCAAGAGGAAATAAGACACAAGGTTGAGACTGAAGAACACAAGAAGAAGGTTAAAATGAAGCTTCAAAGGCAGGAGCATGAAGTTTGTTTGAGGAAAAGCGAAATGGAGGAAGCACATAAGGTGTTTGACGAAATGCCAAAGAAGTTTTTGAACCATTCATTTTTCAAGAATTGTAAAGACATTGAGTTTCTTATAAAGAACACATTGAATTGGTTGCTTAACTTTAAAAAAAGATTCAAAGAAAGCAAGAATGCTAGTGCTGATCATCATGAAGATGAAGAATTTACGATTGGCCCACTAGAAAAATAGAGGAAGTAAATTTCGAATATAATTGCTCTGTCGGATGGGGAATTGAGTATGAAGGTGGGCTCATATATTTTGGATGGAGCTAAGGGAATATGGTCTAAGGGAATTAGAAAGTTTCGATGTGGGGTGTTGGATTTCAATGTGGAAAACCTATGTCGCAATATACGCACCAAGTATTTAGCTATCTTGAGAAAATTTGAAAAAGAAAAAGATGAAGCACGTTTATTACAATCAAGGCCCGAGGATCTTGAGTTGATTTTTGAAAAAACTAGAAAGAAGATCAGAGGGTACGATTCCAAGAAATTTTTGAAAGAGCATTTGAAGCATCTTGATGGCCTTGACCTTCAGGTATGTTCTGCTCAGGTAATAGAAGTTACGAACTTCACCGAGATGACGAAAATAGAACTATGGCTTTCATCCTCAAGAGTGGTTGTGGAACTTGTTATGTTGTTTGAAAAGCATGAGAATAGTGGTTTAGTGGCATTGAATTTACATTTAATTCAAGTGTCTGAATTTATGAAAGGACGCTCTAAGCTTCATTATGGCGGCAGTCCAATTGGAACTATTGCTGCCAATGATCCAACTTGTTCTAAGATGTTGAATTATGATCAGTGCCAAAGCTGGGAGAGAACAGTGTGTTGGTTTCTATAAGGTCCCGGATCGATATAAGCATGAAAAACATTGCGAATACATATCGACGAAGTTGCGGAATACTCACATCGATCGGTTGAGACGATTTGGAGACGAATGAAGCCAAAAAGGTCACTGCCTTTCACGCCAAAACTGACCAGTCCACTGCCTCCAATTTTCAAAAATTATAATTTGATTTACCAATTATTTGCCCTTCAAAAGTCAAATACAAAAAGCAAATCAACCTTTCCAACAACCATCAACTATTCCAACAACTACCATCACTCAAAGTGACTAGTTGTCTTTTCAATCAATCAATCAATCACATCAATCAATCACATCACTCAAAGTGACATTTGATTTGACGCTTGATGTGACGAATGATTTGACGCTTGATGCGACTTGCGACGCCGCACTCGAATTCGAAATACGAATGCGCTCACAATCACACTCGGGCTCGGGTTCGCTAATTCCAAATTAATGAACTTTCCGTTGCGTCGTAATTAGATGATTGCGCCTAGCGAATTCACTATTCACGTCGCTAACGAATTAATTCTAAATTAATTCGTTCGCCCGAATTAAAATCCAATTTCAATTTCGCGTCGAAATCCAATTTCGTTTAATATATCGAATATATTAATTCATCGATTAATTCCAAATTAATCGTTATCTCTCTCTAGACGATATTTTATCCTAGATAAAATATCTCCGTAATTAATCCTAGATTAATTTTCTCTCTCTTCTATATAATCCCAGATTATATAAGAGTGCGAGTTGTGCGTCATCGGTAGATTATTGGGAAGTGACCCATGAGATCCCCGGATAATTCGGCAGTAAATACGGTCGTCGGAATATCTGATCACGTACGTACCAAGTACTACGTTCTACCGATTTACGAGACAAGATCGGCTTCTAGCAAAGCACGAAGTCTATCCAATTCTCCGGTCATATTCTCTAAGAATATTCAAGATCTATATCAGGCGTAGTATACCAAGTATTGTGTATATCGGCCCAGTATCGGATAGTCACGTGCTAGGGCTGGGGCTGGATAAGTGTCTGCCCCGTCCGAAGCACATATCGGATGTCTGGTAACTAGTCTCTATAATCGGATATACATGACCTTGTCATAATATCCCGATGGCCGGCCAGCACTTAAGAGCACTAATACCGTATCTTGCGTGACATCATCTCCACTATGACTGGAGTGATACTTCCGTCTTGACATCACACCCAATACTCTACGATTCTCAATATACCCAGCATTGGCGTACACAGAACCGGTTAGATTCCTGAACGACCTCAACTAAAGCATATTGATTGTCGTAAGCATTAGCGGTGCAAGTCTCAGGTTAAGACCATACACACCTACCCTGATGTCGGACTCCCATAGACACATAGTCATAATACCAATGAGATTCCGAGGGGTCTATCCAGAGCGAAGCTGTTTCCCGTACCATCGGTGAAACACAACCTCCTATCGCACTTGCATGAGTATCCAATACCCAAATATATGAGAACTATGCTGTTGTGCCCTCACAACACGCACAAGTGCAATACTAGCCTATTCCACATTATCGATGTCCAGTCTCGATAATACTACGACTATGGATATTTAATGATTAATCCTTCGTGGACTGATACTGTCTCATATCATCTCAATCCAGGAACTAATCATATGGACCTCTCTTCATTTATATATCTAAGGTGATCCAATCACAAATGATGAGAGTAAAAATTCCTTGTCACATAGTTAATTTGTACAACAACACTATGATCTGTACAAATAGTGACGTTATGGGTCATATTATCCAACAATCTCCCACTTGGCACATAGCCAGTCACTCAAGTGTCGAACACCCGAACTATGTACGGTTCGCTCAAATTGCTGAGAAAAGGTTTTCGTCAGCGGATTTGCATGATTATCGTCTGACGCGATTTATACGATCATCACATCGCCACGATGTATGATCCGAACGAATCAGATGAATATAGAAGTATATATCTGGATCGTCGATGAGACCTTTAATTCTTTAGCCTTGTGCTGACGCCTAGCTCAGCTGCTAACAGAACTATATCTAATCTAATTAGATTTATTATCGACCCAAATGGCTTCTATTGCTGCCTCAGCTGCAGCAATAATCCGCATTTGTTGTTTATTCGGCAACAGTATCTTGCTCGGAAGATTTCCAGCTCACTGTCCCGTTATTCAAACTTTATAGTACCGCAGTATTTAACTGTTTGGAAACTTGCAGCAGTGATCCCAGTCACTTCAAGTTCTCCTTCTCCATAGTTTAAGACAACATCTTTAGTTCTCTAAGATACTAACAGATGTCCTTAACTTCAATCCAGTGACTATCACTTGGATTGACCCGATTGTGACTCCATATGCTCGAAGCGTATGAGACACCAAATCAAGTACATTTTAAATGTACAATTTCCCAGAGAGTGTTAACAACTCCAAATCTATCCCAGTAGATCTTTAGTCCTTGAATAAAGGTTGTTACTCCTCAGAATTCTACGGAGAATTTCTATGAAAGCCAAGTTTTCACCAATTGCTTTATGGGAATTTCCTTGTCAGTGCGCTCCCACTAACCTCCTTATATACACAAGAATCATTTCGTTTTGAATCAAATCATTAACCATTATGATTATTTCAAAACGACAGTTCCAAGAACCTTATGCTTGCTTCAATCCAAACATGGATCGAATAACCCGCAAACCTTGTTTGTCGGTTATACAAAATCGTCAGGATGTTGTAAGCATCCTCCAAGAGGTTTCCTTTTCAGGAAAGCGATTTTGATCATTAACTGACACATTTCATAAATGAAATATGCAGTATCAACAAGCATCATCAAAATGGATTTACCATGGCAATAGGTAAAAGGTTGAACCGTAATCAACACAATGTTGATAACGATACCTTTCCGTCAAAAGCCTAGCTTTGTACGTTGGTATGTTGCCATCCATGTATGTCTTCCTTGAAGATGTTTACTGTACCAATAGGCATAATGCCTTGCGGTACAACAACTAGTATCCAAACATAGTTGTTATACATGGAATCCATTTCGGACTCATGGCACTTTGCCATAATAGGAGAGTCGATACCTTGTATCACTTCCTCGTACGTAGTCGGTTGGTATACCTCCATAAGATTTACATCTTTAAGGGGTTACATCAGAAACCCATACCCCAGGTTGTTTTCTGATTCTCTCCGATCTACGCGGTTCTTGTGTATTTGAAGATTAATGGTTAGTTTTTTCATCCTTGATGAACTATTTTGTGTTCCATTAAGGACTTCGTGCCTCGAATTTTTAGTATACTCCGATTTTCATCGAGTATCACTAACCGCATGGTGAGCAACAATTATATTGTTCTCATGTGAGATTTATAAGTACTATACTTATGGTTTCCCTTAGGATAACCTATATTTGGCACTTATCCAATTTGGGTTCTAGTTTGGTATCATCCAAACGTTATGCCCGGCATACCCAAATTATTAGGAATGAGAAACCTGTGTTCTTTCCTGTTCATATCTTATATGATATCTGTCAAACAGATTTATATGGAACCTTATTCTAAATAAGTTTTGCACTGTTAATACATATCCTGTTGAAGGAAATGATAGCTCAGAGCGACTCGTGATAAACCTTATCATGTCCAACAAAATTCGATTTCGTTCGGACACACCGTCTAACTGACGTGTCTCGGGAGGAGTCCTCATCTGAAAGAATACTATACTCTTTCATGTATGTTTGAAACTTACTGCTTAAGTATTTTCATTACGGTCTTACCGTGACGGCATAATACTATAGTCGATCTGTTTATCTACTTCGTGTCGAAACTCTAATAGTTTCCGATCTGTGTTCTTCAAAAGAAACACATAACCATAACGTGATGTTACATCCGTTAAGGTCACGAAATATTCATGTTCACATCTAGCCTAGCTAGATATGGGCCCACTAACTTCACCATGAATAGGGCTAACAGATCGGTGGCACTTACACTATTACCAAGTAAACAGTGTTTTAGGTACTTTACCTAACAAACTAGATTCGTAGACTTTATTTGAATAGTCAAATCAGTCCTAGTACCCACTCTTCAAAAGTGTGGATATACGAGTCTTGTTTAATTGTGTCCCAGACAACAATGCCACAAATAAGTCTCTATTGATCAAATCAATTTGAGCTATTTATTTGTCATTTTATGTGTTTGAGATTTTAATTATATTCAAAATATAAATTCTGTTATTCACATCTAATGTGTTTATCTCAGTATCATCTTTATATAATGAAACACTTAGTGTTCTAGAATATAAAGGTTATCCACAATGGATTAAACACTGATATAGAGATAATGTCTCTAGTCAAACTAGTTACATTATAACAGTTCCTAATTTAAGTACACACCCGAAGGGTAGTTCCTAAACTTAGGTATCTACGGTCGAAACAGCGACTTTCGTCCCGTTTCCGATTCGCAGAGCAATCTCAGCTTGAAGTCAGTATCCTGCTCAAAGCAGATTCTGAACATCAATACATATATTTTATGTGCCACACTAAGTATTAAAATCTAAAATTTTTCTAGTAGTGAACATAACTTTGACAAACATTTTTAAAGTAAGAGCCTTGCCCTTTCTTTAATTCCTTCGTGTCTGCCATATCCAAATGGTAGTCACTTTGGGATATGTCAATTATCCTTTTCAATATTTCAGGAACCTTAGGCCAAGCCTTGGGTTTTTAGAATATCGAAACGATGTGCACCTTGTGCAACACGCCCAATTGCAAACTTTGACTTTTCACCTCTAGAATAGTCAATTAATTCTCCAAGAATTATTTATTGCAATTTTAATACTTTTAAATCTAAAGATAGATTTATGATAAGTATATTAATTAAGCACTAAAGTCATCATCACATAAATCTTCCAAAGATTTTATGCTCTACTTATTTTGCTTAATTTTGGGCTTAAGGTATAATAAGTTATTTTATCAAATAAAGTAACCTATTATTTATTCCCAATTTGAAAATTAAATCATTTAAAATATTTAATCCAAGGATTATATATTTTAAATATCCAACTTTTCAATTTTATCTTGATTACAATAGTCCAACTATTTAATCAACGATTAGTGGTACTATATATATTATAATGATTATAATAGTCCAACTATATAATCAAATATAATCCAAATTAATTAACCTCAATTACATTGATTACTATAATCCAATTATAAAATCAACTGTAAACTGAAATTAATTAATTCAAATATATTGATTAATATAATCCAATTATATATAATCAAGTATAATACAGTCCAACTGTATATTAAAACAACAATAAATATTAGTCCAACTAATACTTTTAATATATGACGAGTGATATTTGTTTGAGCGCGTATGGCGAGTAATTGAACGAATATTGCAAATTCAATTCTTTCCTCCCACTATTTTTCGTCGAGCCTCTAACCCTCTGTCGAGTACTCGGGAAACCGTGTTTCCTAGTGGGCTAGGATCCCGTTAAATATCACACAATCTTGACTTTGGCCAACAAATTGTATGATAATTAACTAGGTAGATCTCTAAGATCAATTGGATCTCATCCAACTCCTAGATCCGGTAGGTGGCATCCAAGTCCGAAACATATATCTTATATATGCCTATATATCCAATATATAGCCTAACCTTTTTCCTCTGAATCAACTAGGCCTTGGCTTTGGCACAACAAACCTGATGATCCCAGTCAAGCGCGGACCCATTGACCATGGAAGCTTCGTAATCAATGTCGATGGACAAGAAGTGGTCTTGACTTTGGCCAACAAACCACAACTTGGACAAGACACCAATATGGAACAAAGCTTCGTGATTCAAGCACATCTTCGACGGACAAGGGCTTGACTTTGGCCAACAACCCATGCCAATCTAGGATCTTGAGCAAGAATCACTCAATGGAAGGAAAAGACGCATGATATTTGATGAGGGCTTTTCGCTTGCAAATTGGCTACCAATTTCATTATCTTTGTTAAGGTCTCATCATCATACACCCTTAAACATGCATTCTAAATACATAATAAAGCGAGTATGAAATAAATAATAATGATATGCGGATGGATACTTAACATATTGATCCTAGATCAAATCTCTCCTTTTCTCACTCAAGCTAGCACTTGTATTACTTCTACCTGTTACACTACACTTCTAAAGAAACCTCATTTACATTGAGGGGAATAGGTGAGAAGAGAATACAAAGAGAATAAGGTGATAAGGCTGGACACGCAGGTCCAATTTAATAAATCGAATTTATTAAAACAATTTCCAAAATTGCCCCACCCGACTAATATCCATCTGATATACATTATTCATTCATCACAACCACGTATTCACACAAAAGCATGCTATCAATCAATCTAATCAAATTAATTAATCTGATAATTATGTGATCATCCAATGTTCAAACAACGATTTGATTTTGCTCGAGTCAAACTCGTTTTTGCGAATAAGTACTCAAAGTACGAATTCATGAATTAAATTAAACTACATAATTAAATCCAATTTAACATGTATTTAATACTAATTCACTATTCAATTCCAAATTGAATATTACACTTTATTTAATAAACCTTTAACGACTTAAATTCCAAATTTAATCGCGTCGGGACTCAAAGCCCGATTAACGTCCAACGTCAATTCAATTCAAGTCTAATGGGCTTTAATTAATTTCTTTAAGGCGTGGGCTTCGACAACCAAAGCCCAATCAAGGAGTAACCCCATAAGCCTAGAAATCAATTTAGGCCCATTAGGCCCAATTAAACTTTAAAGGTTTATAAGTTGCATTTGGGCTTTATGGTTAAGGTTTTGGGCCCAATTGGATCCAATCCACTTGGCCTAAACCCAACTTGATAAAATCAAGCCCAATAGGCCCAAATACAACATAATAAGCCCAAATCCAATTTAAGGCCTAAATAACTAAATTACATGAATCCAATTCCGCAATTTAATTACCTAAAGTGCATTACATGATTAATCACCCAAATCAATATTTCCAAAACATGAAATTAGTCCAATTAATCATGCTCATTATCATCATCACATGTCCAACACATAAATGAAAAAATCAAACCCATTACATGCTTTTAAGCTCTCGGCCAAGGAGGGATTTTGTGTCCGATTTGGTTTCAATCCAATCGAACCCACAATCGACATAAATCACCATCCAATTTGATTTCATACACATCCAATGTCACAAAATCAAAATTACCAAGACATTCAAGGGCATAATAGATTCGACCAAGGTGAAATAATTTGGGATTTTTGTTCAATTCAAAATCCAATCCAATTAGTTTTAAATTAACATTATCCTTAATGATTCTAATTCATCCAATGAACTCAAAATCAAAAAATTCCAAGAACTCCAAATATTCATCACATTCGGCCAACATCAATATTTTGGGGAAAATTATTCCAAATCAATTTTCATGAAATTGATCCAATCAATTTTCAATACAAACACATTTAAGCATATTCATCAATCCAATTTCACAAAATCATGCTCAAATTCAATTTGCCCAAATTTTAAGCCCTAAAATTTTCATGCTCAAACCTAGGCTCTTGATGCCATTGTTGGTTTCTATAAGGTATCGATTATAAGCATGAAAAACATTGTGAATACATATCAACGAAGTTGCGGAATACTCACATCGATCGGTTGAGATGATTTGGAGACGAATGAAGCCAAAAAGCTCACTGCCTTTCACGCCAAAACTGACCAGTCCACTGCCTCCAATTTTCAGAATTTTGAGATGACAAACGGAGCTCCAAGCCTCGTCCGACGGATCCCGGCTCATGGGTGAACCTCCCTACCACCTTCGCAAGACTCCTAAGTGTGCTAGCACTATCATTTTACCATAAAATCACACTTTAAGCTTCCTATTTTGCTCCACTTCCACGGCAGTTCACTGCCAAGAACAGAAGCAGAAACAGCCCTCCAAGGGCGTGAGAGGAGGGAGAGAATGGAGAGAGAGAATTATGTTGAATTAGTTGAAAAGTGTATCTAATACACTTATATATTTTCAAAAATAATAATTTGATTTACCAATTATTTGCCCTTCAAAAGTCAAATACAAAAAGCAAATCAACCTTTCCAACAACCATCAACTATTCCAACAACTACCATCACTCAAAGTGACTAGTTTTTTCAATCAATCAATCAATCACATCAATCAATCACATCACTCAAAGTGACATTTGATTTGACGCTTGATGTGACGAATGATTTGACGCTTGATGCGACTTGCGACGCCGCACTCGAATTCGAAATACGAATGCGCTCGCAATCACACTCGGGCTCGGGTTCGCTAATTCCAAATTAACGAACTTTCTGTGCGTCGTAATTAGATGATTGCGCCTAGCGAATTCACTATTCACGTCGCTAACGAATTAATTCTAAATTAATTCGTTCGCCCGAATTAAAATCCATTTCAATTTCGCGTCGAAATCCATTTCGTTTAATATATCGAATATATTAATTCATCGATTAATTCCAAATTAATCGTTATCTCTCTCTAGACGATATTTTATCCTAGATAAAATATCTCCGTAATTAATCCTAGATTAATTTTCTCTCTCTTCTATATAATCCCAGATTATATAAGAGTGCGAGTTGTGCGTCATCGGTGGATTATTGGGAAGCGACCCATGAGATCCCCGGATAATTCGGCAGTAAATACGGTCGTCGGAATATCCGAATCACGTACGTACCAAGTACTACGTTCTACCGATTTACGAGACAAGATCGGCTTCTAGCAAAGCACGAAGTCTATCCAATTCTCCGGTCATATTCTCTAAGAATATTCAAGATCTATATCAGGCGTAGTATACCAAGTATTGTGTATATCGGCCCAGTATCGGATAGTCACGTGCTAGGGCTGGGGCTGGATAAGTGTCTGCCCCGTCCGAAGCACATATCGGATGTCTGGTAACTAGTCTCTATAATCGGATATACATGACCTTGTCATAATATCCCGATGGCCGGCCAGCACTTAAGAGCACTAATATCGTATCTTGCGTGACATCATCTCCACTATGACTGGAGTGATACTTCCGTCTTGACATCACACCCATACTCTACGATTCTCAATATACCCAGCATTGGCGTACACAGAACCGGTTAGAGTCCTGGACGACCTCAACTAAAGCATATTGATTGTCGTAAGCATTAGCGGTGCAAGTCTCAGGTTAAGACCATACACACCTACCCTGATGTCGGACTCTCATAGACACATAGTCATAATACCAATGGGATTCGAGGGGTCTATCCAGAGCGAAGCTGTTTCCCGTACCATCGGTGAAACACAACCTCCTATCGCACTTGCATGAGTATCCAATACCCAAATATATGAGAACTATGCTGTTGTGCCCTCACAACACGCACAAGTGCAATACTAGCCTATTCCGCATTATCGATGTCCAGTCTCGATAATACTACGACTAGGGATATTTAATGATTAATCCTTCGTGGACTGATACTGTCTCATATCATCTCAATCCAGGAACTAATCATATGGACCTCTCTTCATTTATATATCTAAGGTGATCCAATCACAAATGATGAGAGTGCAATTTCCTTGTCACATAGTTAATTTGTACAACAACACTATGATCTGTACAAATAGTGACGCTATGGGTCATATTATCCAACACAGTGTATTGTCATAACCCTACAAATGGGTGGATGCCTGCTAATTTTAAAATGTGCACAGTTTCCTTCAATGGTGATGGTTATGGCATGACATTTTCTTGGGGTGTTAGAGATATTGAGAGAGGCCTGCCAAGCCTGCTGGACAAGTTTCAAAGGGAGCCATTGCAATTGGATGAGATGGGCAATTGTTTTGGGTGTGAGTTTGGCACCTGTGGGAAGAAGTGTGTGATGTATGCTGGGTTTTTTTTGTTGCTTGCTTTGTTCCAAATGCTGGTGTTCAATGAAGAATTAATGGTGTTGTTGGGTTGGGAATTAAGTAGGCAGGTTGGTTCATATATCTCGGTTGGAGTTGATGACCCTTTCAATAGTGATGGTTGTGTGCTTATTGATTAACATCCTCTCTGGATTGTAGTATAGGTTTTTGATCATTTTATGACCTTGAGGACAAGGTCCTTTTGATGGGGAAGGCAATGTTACATATCAAAATGGTAGTTTAATTGGTTACAATTAGTTAGGAAAGATCAAGTAAAGTTAGTTAGTGATTAGTTACTCTTGTAAAGCCATCACTTGGCTATAAAAATTGTACTAAGAAGTCATTATCAAATAACAATAATTTTCAACAAAATAGCTCTCAAAGGCTTTAGAGTGTTTGGTTAGCTTCCACTCGAACTATTAGCTAACAATTGGAGATTTGTAGGTTTGTCTCGAATAAAACCTATCAGACACACAACAATTTGTGTAGCCAAACGTTAATTAGCTCAAATAATTATGAGCACAAACGACATATTCCAAGAGACTTGCCAGGTTGGTTCCGCTGAGCAAACCCCAAATTAATGGCTTTTGCCTTTTAGGTAAACATAATTAATTAATCATTCTGATGATTGCCATTAAGCAACCCATTGGAGAATCTGTCTGTTTGTAACAATTAGCAATTGCTTGCATCCACGAAGCAGAAGCTGTCTTGGCTCCATGAGTGAAATAAAAAGCATTCCAGCTACTTCATTTTGTTTTTCAAGACTATGAAACCCACTCTTTTTTTTTTTCTTTTTTTTTGGTTATTTTTGTTGCATTATACATGAAAAGTTATTAAAAGTTTTAAAAAAAGTTGGATTCTAGTAACCTACATATTGGATATTTTTTAAAAATATAAATATATCAAATAACAACTGAGATAATTTCTTCCGCATTTATATAAGTGGGTCCAAACACTAAACAAGTGATATTAACCTAATCTCTTCTCATTCCATATGAGTTGTTCAAACCTAAAAGTGTGATAATTTCATGCTTGAATCATATAATTTTTTAAAAAACTTGTTTGATACAAAAAAAAAAAAAATTGGAACTAATAGGAACCAGTTCAATTAAAATATCCACTTTTTTTTTAAAAAAAAAAATTAAAAGATAAAAAGTGGATAAAATTCAAATTCTTTTTTTTATCCTCTTATTTCTATAAGATTTGAATCTGGTGGAAATAAAATTAATTGAAAACAATTAAAATACCCACCTTTACTCTTAGACATCTTGTACCAAAGATTTTATCAATTCACCTAATCAACTCCCACCAAACATAGAGGATAATCGATAATGTTAATTAAAACCTATCCGATTAAAATATTACATTCATAACTAACTTGAATATGCAAAAGCTAAAAGACAAAAACTAAAACAGCTGTTCGGACTTTGGATTCTTTAATTGTCAATGAAGAGGCACCACGTAAGCCACAGCTGCTCTTGATTGGCCGGCAATTGCAGTCTTCATTACCAACGGGTATCCAACTAACTCACACTCATCTCACTGCAACTTCACAATCAATCAAAAAAACAGCCCAATCAAAACAAATCCCATCATCCACGTGTCATATCCGGATTTGACTGTCACCCTTCACATAGTATTCTGTTATATCCCGCTTCCCCTTAGGATTTCAGTAACGTGCGCGCGCGCGCACATATATATATATATATATAGATATAGATACATGACATATTAACATGTGCATCTCCGTGGGATTTTTTGAAGCAAAAACACAAACAAGTATTTCATTAAATGGCAATGCGAGAAGAGAGAAAAGTTTCTGATAGCGAAACGTCGCCGTTGAACGATGAAGATAATTTGTTTAATGAAGAATATGAAGACGTGGGGCCGGGATGCGGGTGTTTCCGGGGACTTTGCTTCGGGCGGCGGGGACGGGGGAGATATTTGTTGGAACAGGAACAGCAGGAGGTGATAATTAGAGAGAGTTGGTTGAGGGAAAGAGTAAAGAGAATGAAGGAGTTTTCAGAAGTGGTGGCAGGGCCAAAGTGGAAGACTTTTATTAGAAAGCTAAGTGTTGTTACTAATAATAATAACAAGAAGAGATCATCATCATCATCATCATCATCATCAAGGATGCAGTTTCAGTATGATCCTCAAAGTTATAAGCTTAATTTTGATGATGGGATTAATGGGGATGTTGATGATGGGTATGTTGATTTTTCGGCTAGATTTGCTGGGCCTGCTGTGATCAATGGATGAGGAGAATTGGGGTTGTGATTGAGGTTTTATTTTATTTATTTTTTATATATTTTTATTTTTATGTTGTGTATGATTCAATCCTATATTATTTTACTTAACTTTTTGTACAATTTAATTACATTCGGTTGGATTTGAGATCTTGGAAGAAAGTATACATTTTTTTTTAATCTTTCATGAAGAGAAATGTATTTGGTCAACGCAGTACTTCTTCAAATTGTACAAACATCTCATACATTAAATTTACAACGCAGTAGTTTTTTTTTTTTTTTTTTGGAGACTTAGGGGTGTATTCAATTGAGATTTTAAAAGATTATTTATGGATAAATAAATCCAGTGGATTTTAAAAAACTATTTAAGAATGTAATGATTCACTACAAGAATTATGACTTTTAGCGTCCAACAATTTAGCGTCGTAATTAATATTCAACGCCAAATATCAAGATTTTAGCGACGAAAATAATTTTCGACGCCAAATATTTAACTTTTTTCGTTGAAAACACTTATCGACGCTAAAAGTACTGTTATAGCGTCGAATAATTTTCGACGCTAAATTATTTTACTATTCCAATAATTTTTGGCGCTAAATGTTATACTTTTAGCGTCAAAAATATTAGTCGACGCCAAAAACTAGAAATTTAGCGTCGACTAAGTAGCGTCGCTAAAGGTTTATGAAGATTCCACCGACAATCATTTAATCTTTAGCGACCAAATTTAAGTCGACACTAAAAATCGGACATTTAGCGTCGAATCACCTATTTCGACGCTAAAAAAACAACAATTAGAGTCGAATTTAATGTTTCGACGCTAAATATAGATTAAAATAAAGAATGCCACCAACTCTTCTCCCCCTCTGTTTTTTCTCCCATTCTCTTCATTTTCATCATCTGAAATCTCAAAATCTGTCCTCTGCAACCTCACAACTCTCTTACAAATTTTCAATAAAATTGTAATCAATTTTCCATAAGGTAAGTCTTCTTTTATATTTCCTTATTAATTATTTTTCAATTTTTATGATTATGTTTATTATATACTTTTTGTTAGTGGTTTATGGTTCATATATGTAGATTAAGTTAATTAATTAACTAAATAGAATTTTTCTGTAAATTATTTACTTTATCAACTAAATATATATGTATATGCTTAAATAATTAATTAATGAATTAATAATGTCACTACAAGAATTATGGCTTTTAGCGTCCATTCGACGCTAAAAATCACTTTTAGCGTCGTAATTAAAATTCGACGACAATAATTTTCGACGCCAAATATTCAATTTTTGTCGTCGAAAACTGTTATCGACGCTAAAAGTACACTTATAGCGTCGAATATTTTTCGACGCTAAATTATTTTACTATTCCAATAAATTTTGGTGCTAAATGTTATACTTTTAGCGTCAAAACTACTAGTCGACGCCAAAAACAAGACATTTAGCGTCGACTAAGTGGCATCGTTAAAGATTTATGAAGATTCCACCGAAAATCCTTTAATCTTTAGCGTCTAAATTTATGTCGACGCTAAAAATCAGACATTTAGCGTCGAATAAACTATTTCGACGCTAAAAATTACAACAATTAGCGTCGAATTTATTGTTTCGACGCTAAATATAGATTAAAATGCAGAATGCCACCAACCCTTCTCCCCCTCTATTTTTTCTCCCATTCTCTTCATTTTCATCATCTGAAATCTCAAAATCTGTCCTCTGCAACCTCACAACTCTCTTACAAATTTTCAATAAAATTGTAATCAATTTTCCATAAGGTAAGTCTTCTTTTATATTTCCTTATTAATTATTTTTCAATTTTTATGATTATGTTTATTATATACTTTTTGTTAGTGGTTTATGTTCATATATGTAGATTAAGTTAATTAATTAACTAAAAAGAATTTTCCTGTAAACTATTTACTTTATCAACTAAATATATATGTATATGCTTAAATAAATAATTAATGAATTAGTAATGTTGATGAGTGTAATATGATATTTAATAATTATATTATTATATTTAGGTATTTCGCTTAATGGATAGAAATTGGATGAGCTCGCTGGATAGATTGAGTGTTGAATATCGTAATGGAGTGTATGAGTTTATGGAAGTCGCAAAGCAACACATTGATGCAGAAGGTCGTGTTCGGTTGTCCATGTGCAAATTGTTTGAATAGGAAAAGGAAACGGTTAGATGAAGTTCATAATCATTTATACATGCCAGGAATATCACCAACTTACCGTACGTGGATTTATCACGGTGAGCAGTATCATTCTCAGTCACGGTTTATTGATCCCGGTGAAGGAAGCAGTAGTTACAATCAACCTGTAAACGATGAGATAACCGATGCTTTGCATGACTTACAAGTCCACAACTTGGTCATAGTGTCAGTGGTGACATGCCAGTGTTAAGTGGAAATGATCAAAATTTATTTAGTGAACTACTTGATGAGGCAAAAAAAATTTCATTTGAAAGTGCTGGAATGTCGATCTTGAATTTCGTTGTGAAATTATTACACATTAAAGTGATCAACAGAATGACCAACAAAAGTATTGATATGATACTAGAGTTATTGGGCCAAATGTTACCGGTTGGAAGCGAATTTCCTAAGTCGTACTACGAGGCAAAGAAAATATTACGTGATCTGGGAATGGGGTATGAATCCATTCATGCTTGTAAGTATGATTGTGTATTATTTCGTGCCGAGTATGAATCACTTGAATATTGTCCGATATGTGGTGAAAGTCGGTACAAAGTACGTGGTACGGGGAAGAAAGTGGCTCAAAAGATATTGCGATATTTCCCTTTAATGCCCAGGCTGCAGAGATTGTTCATGTCACGACACACAGTGACTGGCATGATGTGGCATCATGAAAAGATGATCGGTGCAGAGGGCATACTTAGACATCATGCAGATGGAACCGAGTGGAAGGAATTTGATGACATGTACCCCCGTTTCGCTGAGGACCCCCGTAATGTCAGGTTAGGTCTTGCCTCTGATGGTTTTAACCCATTTGGGAATATGTACAACTCTTATAGCATGTGGCCCGTTATTGTTTTTCCATATAACTTATCTCCATGGAAATGTATGAAGGATCCGTTCATGTTTATGTCATTGCTTATCCCTGGTCCATGTTCCCTTGGTAAAGATATGAATATTTACTTGAGACCATTGATCGAGGAGTTACAAACATTATGGAATGTGGGTGTGTATACCTATGATGCAGCTTCCGAGCAGTATTTTCAGATGCATGCCGCATTATTATGGACCATTAATGATTTTCCAGCTTATGGTTCATTATCTGGATGGAGCACTAAAGGATACATGACATGTCCAGTTTGTGCGAGTCAAACACCTTCGCAACGATTACGGAATAAAATAGGATACACAGGGCACAAGAGATTTCTTGAGTTGAGTTATCCTTAGCGGATGAGTAAATTATTTAACGGTCAACATGAACCTCAGAGTATGCCCAGTCCATTGTCTGGATTCGACATACTTTGCCAACATCAACATCTCAGAGACAGCACACCAGGTAAACATCCTAATAATAGAGATAAAAATCGAAAACGCTTACCTGAAGAGTTGAATTGGACAGGAAAAAGTATTTTCTTTGAGTTAGAATATTGGGGGACTCTGAGTTTGCGACATAATTTGAATGTAATGCATATAGAAAAAAAACATTTGTGAGAGTTTAGTGGGCACACTATTCAATATTCCAGGTAAGACAAAAGACACTGTAAATGCTAGATTGGACCTACAAGATCTTTGAATTCGTAGTGAATTGCATTTACAAGTCACTTCTCGAGGTCTTATTAAGCCACCTGCTAGTTATGTGCTCACTCAATCAGAGAGAAAATCATTTTGTGATTGCCTGAAAATGGTTAAATTCCCTGATGATTATGCATCGAATATTGGGCGTTGGGTCAGAGATGATACAATAACGGGATTAAAGAGTCACGATTGTCATGTGCTTCTCGAGATTCTCCTTCCTATTGGCATTCGACCTTATCTCCCCCCGAATATATGCGACGTCATATTTGATCTATGTGGTTTCTTTAAACAATTATGTCAGAGGACATTAACCATAACTTTTATTGACGAACTTGAGCGAGGAATCGTGATAATCCTATGCAAGCTGGAGCGAATTTTGCCACCCGTTTTTTTTTATGTGATGGTACATATGGCCGTACATTTACCGGCTGAAGCTAGAAATGGAGGTCTTGTCCATTACAGATGGATGTATCCCATTGAGAGGTACTATATATATACAGTTTTAAATATTACATTCTTAAATTTTTACTGTGCATTGAATTTAGTTTTAATGCAAACTTGTTGTCATATCCGCAGGGCTTTGGGAGATTACAAAAAATATGTGAAAAACAAGGCGCGCCCTGAAAGGTCAATAGCTGAAGTTGTTGTAATAAGTGAAGCAATAACATTTTGTTCGATGTACATGCAGAATATTGAAACTCATTTTAATCGTCGGCCACGAAACTATGATGGAGATGCAAGTAATTCGCAAGATATCACAGTGTTCCGTCAAAATTGCAGACCATTTGGAGCAGTAGGTGTCAAATTACTAACCCTTCAGGAAGTTCAACGTGTGCATTGGTTTATATTGAGTAATTGTGATGAAGTGCAACCGTATTTAACGTAAGTTTTTCTGGTGCATAACCATAGTATTTTTGCCTTACATTAACCTAACTCATTTTTTGTAGGCAACATCTAACAATGCTACAATGTGGTGGTGACCATAACGTTGATGAAACACACAAAAAAGAATTTCCTAAATGGTTTGAGACAATTGTAAGGCCTATCATTTTATATTTATTTTTATCCTAACATTAAATATTTCAGTTTGTTATATTAACACATCTATTTCTCTCATTGTTGGATTACGAACCAAGTGCAAAATGGTCAATTGGACTCGTCATCCTCGTTGGTTTCTTTGGCTTATGGGCCTCAAAAGCAGGCTTATGAATACAGTGGGTGCATTGTCAACGGAGTTAGATTTCATACCGAACAGCGAGATGTTACTCATGTGACTCAGAATTATGGAATTGTATATAGGGTTTTAGGGGCAGAATCCGGTAACGCAACGGAAGCGGCGGAAGATCGTATCTTCTGATTTCAAAACTTTTTCTCGGATTAATTAAATAAACATATTTATTTAATATTCCAATAATCAAATTATGAAATAAAATTCAATAAATCATATTTAGGTGAATTTACCAAATTACCCTTACTTTGGTATTTTGTCCATTTTAGTCCGAAATTGATCTAATCAATTTTGAATGATTCTAAATCATTTCTAAGATGAACTTAGCATGTTCAAAACATCAAAACACCAAAGCACCAAAATCCCCAATTTGTTCATCAAGGCCGAATGCACCTCCAAGGTGTGCCTTTTGTGCACTTTGTCATTTCATGCATCAAAACACATCAAGATGTAATCCAATGAACATGAAACTTTATATGCATCATATACACATCCAAATTCACAACATATATGAAAATCCCCAAATTTGGAATTGGTCATGAACCCTAATTTTTCAATTTCTTCAAATTGGACAAATTAGACCAAATTGGTTAAATCCAATACTTCAATCATGTTTCTTCCATCCAATCAAGTCTCAACACAATGAAACAACTATAGAAAAATTCTAGGTCATTTAAGAGTGGGTCAATAACTCTAGAATGGCAACAAGGTTCTAAAACCTTAAAAGAATGCTTATTACTACACTAGTAATAACCTTCCAACATCATACATGCATTTCACCTTCACCAAACTTTTCCATCAAAAGTACAAAGAATAAAGAATAGAAAAACTCAAGAACATCACAAGATGTTGCCCACAACAAGAGGAACAAATTACTCTCTAATGGAAGGTTGGAAATACTTACTAAATTCCAAGCTTTTCCTTGTTTTTTTCTTTCTTTTCTCTCTACCTTATTTGTCTTGTTTTAATGGAGTTTTGATAAAGTGAAAAGGTTAATGAAACCCTAAAATAAATGAAACAATATATACTTGCCCAAAATGCAAGCCTTGGCCGAATTTGGCTAAGAAATAATATCTAGATATTATATTTTTGTTTCATTTAATAACAACTTGTCAACTTGCAACTTTAATAATCAAACATTCATGAATAAAGTAAGTCAACAAATGCAACTCAAAAATATAACAATTATATTTATATTAGGGTCTTGGCCGAATTTGATACAAAATAAAGGAAAAAAGATATTTCAATTTTACAATTAAATAAATATCCAAGGAAGTCAAATTCAATTTGACAACCTTTTCCTTTAATGTAAAGTCAAACATTTACACTTATAATCATTTCCTAACTTTATCATTTGGTAAGATATTTATATTTTAATTATATTAATCATTTAACAATTAAATAATTAAATAATTAATTAAATACAATATATCAAATATATGTATTATATTTACTTTAAATATCTCAAATACATATATGATGATATATGTCAAATACCTTTATTTGACTATTTATTAATGTGTATTTAATAATATCATATATTAAATACAAATACACATTAATTAGGAAATGACGGTTCGGCCCGTTCGCATGTATTTTTCGTTTAACGTTTAAACGATTTATAAATAATCATCATTATTCATAAAAGTTGCCTAGTGCTCTACGAGTATGTTTCATTATTGAGACTCTCTAGATTCAGGTATATCCGTCACGAAATCTAATTTCGTGTGCATAATCTATCCACCCGTAGATTATGACGATCACGGATAATCTCGCTGAATCATACAGGTCGAGGTCATTGCATACGTATAATCCCTCCGTCACAGGTATCCAGATAACCCAAAGATATAGATGTAAACGTCAAATCTCTATAGGTATTATCTCGTCGACGTATCTATTAGCAATCTTCAAATAACACTCGGAACTTACTTCCGATGTATACTGTGGCCACAGATTTAACAGACTGCTAAATATATGGACTACCTATGCTCTGTACACAGAACTGACGGATCCTATCTTGACACACACAGGATATCCTGAGGATCGATCCACACCCAACGAACAGGCGGAGGTCTGATCTAAATAGATCGGTGACGTGACTGCCATCTAAGTGTGGAGGATGTCTCATACATCCACAGTGGTGTCTCAAGTCGAAGGACCACTATGCTACTCAACCCGAGAAGATTCTTATTGACGTTGGCGTACCATCCATTAAGAATCTTCGGTGAGCCGTTCAGTGTTTATCCACTATAAACACCTACACGTCTATACGAGTCTCCATAGACTCATGGTTCATTGGGATAAACCATCAGACCAAGTCTCGATATACGACATGTACTGGTCTCAACGGATTTGACTAACCGACCCGTGTTAGCAAATCTTGACCAGGAACTATGTTTGATAATATTCATATAGCAGTGACATTTCCCATGTCAATTACAAACTAACTTTGTAACTGTGTACTGCATTATATATTATCGGGCCTTTGTCTAATATATACATATCACTAAAACCACATTTAGTTTTAATCTAATCGTAATCAGATCGAATACGTATATAAGAACAAGAGGTGCAACCATAAATAAGTAATATTATGGAATAAGAGGATATTCGTATTCATGAATCATACATAAATATGGTCCGGATTGGCGCTCTGAGCACCAACCCCAACATTGTAGTCCAAGGAGAACACGACTCAGATCTTATTGACTTATACGGAGTGTTGCAATCGGTCATTGAGTTGATATACCGACCCAGACGACATATTATGTTATTCATCTGTAAGTGGTTTGACACAAATGCCAGAAAGATGAGAATTCAAGTTAGTAATCATCTAACGTCAATTAATGTTCAACGTTTTTGGTACAAGAATGATCCATACATTTTTTGTACCCAAGCACGTTCAGTGATATATATATATGATCCAAAGTTAGGAACTGGATGGATGGTGGTAGAAAAGTTACAACATAGAGGCATTTGGGACACGCAGGAGAAAGATAGAGTTGACATATCAGATGAAACACAAGAAGTCTCCGGCAACTTCGAAGTTCTTGAACAGATATTTTATGGACCAACTGACACCGTTCCTGAAAATATCACATTAACACGAGATAGCACAGACGTTGAGATAATTCCTCATTCTGAAGTGAGCGTTGAAGTAGCAAGTGAAGAAGAATTTGACACTGAATATGACATCGATTCCAGTCACGAATCCTCAAATACCGAAGATAATAGTGATTAATGAAGTTAGTGTATTTTTTGATTGATATGAATAATTTTCTGAATTGTAATGTATGGTTGTTGTTTTTAATTATTATTTAAATATGGTTGAAAGATTGTCGTAATTATTAATAGTATAATTATCATATAATTGTTATTATTATTTTTAATGGTAGACATTTAGCGTCGATAAGACTTTTCGATGCTAAATGTTAGACATTTAACGTCGAAATAAGAATCGACGCTATGACAGACATTTAGCGTCGACTATTATATTTCGACGTTAAATGTTATACATTTAGCGTCGAAACGTCGATTTGTTTAATTTCGACGCTAAATAAAAAAAATTAAATTTCTCGGATAAATAACTCTAAATTTTTAATTAGCCGCCAACT
This sequence comes from Zanthoxylum bungeanum, assembly GCA_019454045.1. Taxonomy (NCBI): domain Eukaryota; kingdom Viridiplantae; phylum Streptophyta; class Magnoliopsida; order Sapindales; family Rutaceae; genus Zanthoxylum; species Zanthoxylum bungeanum. Next base: position 198,720 of record SKCR01051702.1, read on the forward strand.
TTTTTGCGTCGAAATTATTTACTTTTGGCGTTGAATCATGTCGACGCTAAATGTCCATTAAATCCCTAAAACCAGTGTCTTCTTCTTTCTCGGCTCAGACGTCCAAAACCAGATAGAGTAGCTGCCTTCTTCTTCTTTCTCGGCTCCAACCACTCTTCTTCAGCAAATTCATAGACTTTAAAGGTAAGTCTCAAATTCTTCTTCTTTCTCGGTTTTGTGGTTTAATTTTAGGTCAGAGGCCTTGTTTGTTTGGTTGGTAGGCTGTTTTATTATTCTTGTTTTGTGGGTTTAGGGCTGCTAGTGGCTTGACTTTGTTTGTTTGATCGGTGGGGTCTTGGTCCAGTGAGTGAGTTGGTGGATTCGGCATTGGTTTGTTTTTTTTTGTTGGTCGGTGTGCGTGTGTTTTGTGGGTTTAGTTGTTGTGTTACGTGCGTGGCTTATGGGCTCTGTGTGTGAGTGTTTAAGGGACGTGTGTGTGTGATGGCAGTGCGCTTATTAAGTGATTCATAGAGAGGTGTTTAGGTTTGTTTGTTTTATGGTGAATGATAGAGTAGGTGATGGTTTAAGTTTAAGTTTAAGGGATGATGATGATGATGATGATGATCAGTAGTAGTAGTAGTAGTTCAGGATCAAATTCATTTGATGATGATGATGAAGGGGTGTGGCTGGTGAAGGTGAGAACAGCAGCAAATTGCTGCTGTTCTGGCAAATTGCTGATGTTGATGTTGGGTGAAGTATGTGTTCTTGAGGGTTAGTTTTGTGGGGTCTGTGTGTTTGAATTGGTCGGTTGGAATGGGCTGTTGATTGTTTGTTGAGTGAGAGAGAGCCAAATGAAAACGAAAGGTGAGAGTGTGAGAGGAGAGAGCAGTCTTAGGGTTTGTGTTTTTGTGTCTCGAATGAGAGGGGAGGCTGCTGAGTCTTGTGATACAATAACGAGTTTATTTGTTTGTTGCCGAATGATTGTAATCAAAAAGAGAGAGCGTGTGAGTGCCGTGAGGGACTAGAAGAGCTTGGGTTTGGAAATGCATGGCTTGCGGTGAATTTGGCGTTGTTTGCTTGTGGCTATGTGAGTGAGAGTTTTGTATATTTTTTTTTGTGATTCTTGTATGTGAGTGAGATTTAGGTGAGCGAGAGAGGGAAGGCCAAAACCGAGAAAATTCTAATTAACATTAAATTTTGGAATGTGTTTGGTTTGGTTTGGTTTTGTAATATAATGTTCATACATATACTATAAAATGCATGTGTTTGGTTTGGTTCTATTACATTCAAAATACATGAAACTTTTTGTGTTTTTGCAGATGGCACCGGGCAATCGCAGACGGGCTAATGCGACTCCATCTACATCAGCAAGGACAACTGGCCTTGGTGGAGTCTCTGCTAGCACATGTGAGACCAGTACAGCGAAGGGTCGAGGACGCACCCGTGGCCTGGGGTTGTCTAAGTACGTTAAGACTCACGGCCGTATCTGGATTGAGATATCAGATGATGGACACAGTCAAGTCGGACAACATAATTCAGCGTTTAATACAGCCAAATGAGCTGTAGCTCGATATGAAGCTCCCCAAAACTACGTTTCTTGGAGAAAGATACAGTGGGAGACGAAAATCAACCAGCTATTCTCTTCGCTAATTGTAAGTTTTCGATATTATTTGTTAGTTAACATTTTTATTTTATACTTATTTTTACTCGGTTGTTATTCATGTAGGAGTGGTTCAACTTCGATCTGACCAAAGTGAATGTCCAACAATATAATGACTACCACATGGGGAAAAGTTATAAAGATTATAGGACAAAAGTCCTGAAACCAATATTCGACGAACATGGACTTTCAGATGCTCCACAACACAAGCCTGATTTTATAGAGGAGCAAGACTGGACATTCTTATGTGAGATTTGATCTACCAAAAAACACGAGGTAAATTTTGAAATAAACATAAATTTATAATTGTCTTTGTTTTCGGTACTTATATTGTTGGTAAATGCAGGATAAATGTCACGCAAATGCGGAAAATCGAAGTCACTTGCGTTTTAACCACCGTGGAGGTTCGAAGCCATTTATCCAACATCGTGCCGAACATTTTGAGGTAAATATATCATAACGTAAAATTTAACAGTTCATTGGTTTTACTAATGTGGAATAATATTGAATTTATTTTCTGTTTATAACAGAGTAACACAGGTGAGGTGCAATCATTTCCAGATTTTTTCCATGTGACGCATTACAATGAGAGAAACAAATGGATAAATGAAGAAGCCGAACGCTGCTATGTAAGTTTCAGTTTTTAAAATAAAATAATTAAATATTATATATATTAATTTTTTTTCTCAAATTCTAATATTAACTTATTTTTTTAAACAGAACGAAATGATGGAACTCCAACATAAAACTCAGGAGAAAGGGTCCGACCCGATACCAGATGAGCAGTTGTCGCAATTGGTTTTCAAGAATCAGACAGCTTACAACGTTGGCCTTGGCAGTCGTAAGAAGCCGACGTCATATGCACGCAGTACTGTTAATTCGGAAAATGCCTCTCTTCGAGACGAGTTAGCCACCACCCGAGACGAGCTGAAGCAGACTAAGGACGAGCTACAACAGGTCAAGGTGGACCACGAGAAGAAGATGGAGCATCTCCAACAACAAATGATAGTTTTCCGTCTGATGTTGGAGGCCTCACTCAGTCAGGGTGCATCGGGTTTGAGCGTCCCCCTATCACAGCAGCAATAAATTTTATATTTGGTTTTGTATAAACATTTTGAACAAATAGTTTTAATATAATATGTTTTTTTTCTAAATAAAAATTGAATATAATAATTATTATTATATTTCGTAATTCTGTTATTAATCAGAAATTTTTTTCAATTAAATTAAATATTAAATCAATTATTTTAGACTAAAAAAAAGTAAATTAATAAATTTTTAAAAAAACAAATTTTTTTAACTATTAGCGTCAAAACAGTCGACGCCAAATGATTCTTTTGGCGTCGAACATTTCGACGCTAATAGTTACAAGAAAATCACCGCAGTAAGTATACATATATTACTTTTTTAATATACTTTAGCGTCGAAATGTTTCGACGCTAAAAGTTAAACTTTTAGCATCGACTTATTTCGTCGCCAAATATAACCTATAGCGTCAGAAAATTTAATTTAGCGTCAAACAAAATTGGACGCCAAATACAGTCTTTAGGGTCGCAATTATTTAATTCGACGCTAAAAGTTATTCTCGTCGACATTTCAGCGTCCACTTTTTGCGACTGATTATTTCGACGCTAATAATATTTTGCGTCGAAAATTTGGTTTTTGGCGTCGATTTATTTCGACGCTAAAGGGTATAATTTTTGTAGTGTGTTGATGAGTGTAATATGATATTTAATAATTATATTATTATATTTAGGTATTTCGCTGAAATGGATAGAAATTGGATGTGCTCGCAGGATAGAATGAGTGTTGAATATCATAATGGAGTGTATGGGTTCATGGAAGTCGCAAAGCAACACATTGATGCAGAAGGTCGTGTACGGTGTCCATGTACAAATTATTTGAATAGGAAACGGAAACGGTTAGATGAAGTCCATGAATATCACCAACTTACCGTATGTGGATTTATCACGGTGAGCAGTATCATTCTCAGTCACGGTATCATTCTCAGTCACGGTTTATTGATTCCGACGAAGGGAGCAGTAGTTACAATCAAGCTGCAAACGATGAGATAACCGATGCTTTACATGACTTACAAGGTCCACAACTTGGTCATAGTGTCAGTGGTGACATGCCAGTGTTAAGTGGAAATGTTCAAAATTTATTTAGTGAACTACTTGATGAGGCAAAAAAAATTTCATTTGAAGGTGCTGGAATGTCGATCTTGAATTTCGTTGTGAAATTATTACACATTAAAGTGATCAACAGAATGACCAACAAAAGTATTGATATGATGCTAGAGTTACTGGGCCAAATGTTACCGGTTGGAAGCGAATTGCCTAAGTCGTACTACGAGGCAAAGAAAATGTTGCGTGATCTGGGAATGGGGTATGAATCCATTCATGTTTGTAAGTATGATTGTGTATTATTTCGTGCCGAGTATGAATCACTTGAATATTGTCCGATATGTGGTGAAAGTCGGTACAAAGTCCGTGGTACGGGGAAGAAAGTGGCTCAAAAGATATTGTGATATTTCCCTTTAACGCCCAGGCTGCAGAGATTGTTCATGTCACGACACACAGCGACTGACATGATGTGGCATCATGAAAAGAGGATCGGTACAGAGGGCATACTTAGACATCCTGCGGATGGAGCCGAGTGGAAGGAATTTGATGACATGTACCCCTGTTTCGCTGAGGACCCCCGTAATGTCAGGTTAGGTCTTGCCTCTGATGGTTTTAATCCATTTGGGAATATGTACAACTCTTATAGCATGTGGCCCATTATTGTTATTCCATATAACTTACCTCCATGGAAATGTATGAAGGATCCGTTCATGTTTATGCCATTGTTTATCCCTGGTCCACGTTCCCATAGTAAAGATATGAATATTTACTTGAGACCATTGATCGAGGAGTTACAAACATTATGGAATGTGGGTGTGCATACCTATGATGCAGCTTCCGAGCAGTATTTTCAGATGCATGCCGCATTATTATGGACCATTAATGACTTTCCAGCTTATGGTTCATTATCTAGATGGAGCACTAAGGGATACATGGCATGTCCAGTTTGTGCGGGTCAAACACATTCGCAACGATTACGGAATAAAATAGGATACACATGGCACAGGAGATTTCTTGAGTTGAGTCATCCTTGGCGGAGGAGTAAATTATTTAACGGTCAATATGAACCTCAGAGTATGCCTAGTCCATTGTCTGTATTCGACATACTTTGCCAACATCAACATCTCAGAGACAGCACACTAGGTAAACATCATAATAATAGAGATAAAAATCAAAAATGCTTACCTGAAGAGTTGAATTGGACAGGAAAGAGTATTTTCTTTGAGTTAGAATATTGGGGGACTCTGAGTTTGCGACATAATTTGGATGTAATGCATATAGAAAAAAACATTTGTGAGAGTTTAGTGGGCACACTTTTCAATATTTCGGGTAAGACAAAAGACACTGTAAATGCTAGATTGGACCTACAAGATCTTAGAATTCGCAGTGAATTGCATTTACAAGTCACTTCTCGAGGTCTTATAAAGCCACCAGCTAGTTATGTGCTCACTTAATCGGAGAGAAAATCATTTTGTGATTGGCTGAAAATGGTTAAATTCCATGATGATTATGCATCGAATATTGGGCGTTGGGTCAGAGATGATACAATAACGGGATTAAAGATTCACGATTGTCATGTGCTTCTCGAGATTCTCCTTCCTGTTGGCATTCGACCTTATCTCCCCCCGAATGTATGCGACGTCGTACTTGATCTATGTGGCTTCTTTAAACAATTATGTCAGAGGACATTAACCACGACTGTTATTGACGAACTTGAGCGAGGAATCGTGATAATCATATGCAAGCTGGAGCGAATTTTGCCACCCGTTTTTTTTATGTGATGGTACATCTGGCCGTGCATTTACCGGCTGAAGCTAGAAAGGGAGGTCATGTCCATTACAGATGGATGTATCCTATTGAGAAGTACTATATATATACAGTTTTAAATATTACATTCTTAAATTTTTACTGTGCATTGAATTTAGTATTAATGCAAGTTTGTTGTCATATCTGCAGGGCTTTGAGAGATTACAAACAATATGTGAAGAACAAGGCGCGCCCTGAAGGGTCAATAGTTGAAGCTATTGTAATAAGTGAAGTAATTAGCTGAAGCTATTGTAATAAGTGAAGTAATAACATTTTGTTCGATGTACATGCAGAATATTGAAACTCATTTTAATCGTCGGCCACGAAACTATGATGGAGATGCAAGTAATTCGCAAGATATCACAGTGTCCCGTCGAAAAAGAATAGTCGACGCTAAATATCTATCATTTTAACGTCGATATTATACATTTCGACGCTAACCAAAAAATTAAATTTCCCCAAAAAAATAACCTTAATTTTTTAATAAGCCGCCAACTTTTTAGCGTCAAATAATTCGACGCTAAAAGTACATGAGTTCGACGCTAAATGTCCATTAAATCCATAAAACCAGTGTCTTCTTCTTTCTCGGCTCAGACGACAAAAATGAACCCTCTCAATGTCTTCTTCTTCTTCCTCCGCTCCAACCATTCTCTTCTTCAACAAATTCATCCAATTTAGAGGTAAGTCTCATTTGTTCTCATTCTCATTTGAGTTTGTTTCAGTTTAGGTCATGAATACTGTATATGCTTTAGGTTTACAGGGGAATTTTGCTTTAGGTTTTTCAATTACATACAACTTCATGATTTGCATGATATAGAGAATTGAGATTAGGATTGCGTTGGAGTCATGTGTCATCCTCTCTCTCTCTCTTCCTTATGCATACACACGATTGCGTTGGAGTTTGGGTGAGATTATGGGCGTATGATGGATGAGGCTTGTTGATGAGTTGCCGAGATTTGATGGGCTCAAGGGTAGTATGTGAGGGAATTGAGGGCTTGATGGTTCTCGTCCATGAGAATAGAGAGCCTTGGGCGTGAGTCAGGGGAGTTGATTTGGGGGCTGATATTGGCGATGTGGGATTGAGAGATAGAGGGCTTGAGGGCTGTTGTTTGGTGAAGCAAGAGACGTGAGGTAGGGCAGTTTTTGGGAGCTAATCAGTGCGTGGACGTGAGGTGGAGCTGTGAAGTTTGCTCGTGGATGTGGGGTATTGATGGCTACGTGAACTGTGTCTGAAGAGTGACGGTTTCTGGTTCTTGGCAGTGCGAATGGTGAATCAATGGGCTTGCGTGAGTGGCTCTGTGGTTGCTGGATGGGTTGTGTTGTTCGTGTGGAGAGTTCGTTGCATGAGTGAGCAGTGAAGGGTGTGGCTGGTGAAGGTGATCAGTTGGGTTGCTGTTTATTCATGCATGATGAGGGACGTGGACGTGGGGGCTGTTGTGGAGGGCTGATTGTGGGCGTCCAAGAGGGTTTGTTACGTGAGTCAATTGAGTGGAATGTGTGCTGGTGGTGCGTGGAGTGTAAAGAGGCCTTAGGGTTTTGGGGCGTGAGTGGGCAGCGAGAATGAGGGTTGTTTGTGATGATGGTACCGTGAGAAAATCAGAGTGTGGGGGGGGGGGGGGGTATGTGGATGAGTTGGATGGGGTTGCTACGTGAGGGCTATGCGTGAATGTGAGGGCAGATTTGGAGGGGGGCTGATGTGCGTGTTTCGTGAATGGTTTGAGAGTGGTGATGAGAGAGTGAATGGTGTTTCTAGCTGTTGGCACTCTGATACTTCGTTCCTTCTCATTTTTGCTTTGTTATTCTAGCTGACTATTGTTTTTTGGTTTCGCTCTTTGTTTGTGTGTTTTTACAGATGGCACCGGGCAATCGCAGATGGGCTAATGCAACTCCATCTACATCAGCAAGGACAACTGGCCCTGGTGGAGTCTCTGCTAGCACAGGTGAGTCCAGTACAGCGAAGGGTCGAGGACGCACCCGTGGCCTGAGGTTGGCTAAGTACGTTAAGGCTCACGGCCGTATCCGGATTGAGATATCAGATGATGGACACAGTCAAGTCGGACAACATAATTCAGCGTTTACTACAGCCATATGAGCTACAGCTCGATTTGAAGCTCCCCAAAACTACGTTTCTTGGAGAAAGATACCGTGGGAGACGAAAATCAACCAGCTATTCTCTTCGCTACTTGTGAGTTTCCGTACGGTATTAAGTTTTCAATATTGTTTGTTAGTTAACATTTTTATTTTATACTTATTTTTACTCGGTTGCTATTCATGTAGGAGTGGTTCGACTTCGATCTGACCAAAGTGAATGTCCAACAATATATTGACTACCACATGGGGAAAATTTATAAAGATTATAGGACAAAAGTCCTGAAACCAATATTCGACGAACATGGACCTTCAGATGCTCCACAACACAAGCCTGATTTTATAGAGGAGCAAGACTGTACATTCTTATGTGAGCTTTGGTCTACCAAAAAACACGAGGTAAATTTTGAAATAAATGTAAATTTATAATTGTCTTTGTTTTCGGTACTTACAGTGTTGGTAAATGCAGGATAAATGTCACGCAAATGCGGAAAATCGAAGTCATTTACGTTTTAACCACCGTGGAGGTTCGAAGCCATTTATCCAACATCGTGCCGAACATTCTGAGGTAAATATATCATAATGTAAAATTTAACAGTTCATTGTTTTTACTAATGTGGAATAATATTGAATTTATTTTCTGTTTATAACAGAGTAGTGTAGGGGTTTTTAGGGGCTAAATCCGGTAACGCAGCGGAAGCGGTGGAAAATCGTATTTTCCGATTTCAAAACTTTTTCTCGGATTAATTAAATAAACATATTTATTTAATATTCCAATAATCAAATTATGAAATAAAATTCAATAAATCATATTTAGGTGAATTTACCAAATTACCCTTACTTTGGTATTTTGTCCATTTTAGTCCGAAATTGATCTAATCAATTTTGAATGATTCTAAATCATTTCTAAGATGAACTTAGCATATTTAAAACATCAAAACACCAAAAGCAACCAAATCCCCAAATTTTATCCATTTGGCCGAATGCCTCCCAAAGGTGCCAATTTGTGCACTTTGTCATTTCATGCTTCAAAACACATCAAGATGTAATCCAATCAACATGAAACTTTATATGTATCATATACACATCCAAATACACAACATAAATGAAAAGCCCCAAATTTGGAATTGGTCATGAACCCTAATTTTTCAATTTCTTCAAATTGGACAAATTAGACCAAATTGGTTAAATCAATTACTTTAATCATATTTCTTCCATCCAATCAAAGTCTCAACACAATGAAACAACTCAAGATCAAATGTAGGTCATCTAAGAGTGGGTCAACAACTCTAGATTAGCAACAAGGTTTCCAAAACCATAAAAGAACACTTATTACTACAATAGCCATTAGCTTCTTTCATCATACATGCTTTACACTTTCACCAAAACTTTCATCATCAAAAACACAAAGAATAAAGAAATAAATAACCAAATAACATCATATGTTAAAGCCTAGATCCTAAGGAACATTTTCCTCTCTAATAGTAAGTTGAAGAAACTTACTAAAAACCAAGCTTTCTTTGATTTCTTCTTTCTTTCTCACAAGCTTCCTTTGTTTTCATCAATAGAGTTTATGTCAAAGTGAATTAGGTTAAAAGCAAATGAAATGAAAAACAATATATACAAGCTTGGAAAAAGCCCTTGGCCGAAATTGGTAAGGCAAATTACAAGAATATTAATTTCATCTTCATTTGTCTTTCATTTGTTCAACTTGGTTAAATATCTAAAACAACTTTAAAGATATTTAATTTAGTCAACAAATGCAACTTAGAAAAATATAACTCTTATATTTTAAAGTGTCATGGCCGAAATTATCAAGAAATAAAGGAAAAAGATATTTTCATTTTTCAAACAATTTGAACAAATATCTTAAGAAGTCAAAATCAATTTGACAACCATTTCCTTTAATGTATAAGTCAGCAATTGCAACTTATAATCACTTCCTAACTTTATCATTTGTGATATATTTATATTTTAATTATATTAATCATTTAACAATTAAATAATTAAATAATTAATTAAATACAAATATATCAAATATATGTATTATATTTACTTTAAATATCTCAAATACATATATTGATGATATATGTCAAATACCTTTATTTGACTATTTATTAATGTGTATTTAATAATATCATATATTAAATACAAATACACATTAATTAGGAAATGACGGTTCGGCCCGTTCACATGTATTTTTCGTTTAACGATTAAACGATTTATAAATAATCATCATTATTCATAAATGTTGCTCTAGTGCTCTACGAGTATGCTTCATTATTGAGACTCTCTAGATTCAGGTATATCCGTCACGAAATCCAATTTCATGTGCATAATCTATCCACCCGTAGATTATGACGATCACGGATAAACTAGCTGAATCATACAGGTCGAGGTCATTGCATACGTATAATCTCTCCGTCACAGGTATCCAGATAATCCCAGAGATATAGATGTGAACGTCAAATCTCTATAGGTATTATCTTGTCGACGTATCTATTAGCAATCTTTAAATAACACTCGGAACTTACTTCTGATGTATACTGTGGCCACAGATTTAACAGACTGCTAAATATATATGGACTATCTATGCTCTGTACACAGAACTGACGGATCCTATCTTGACACACACAGGATATCCTGAGGATCGATCCACACCCAACGAACAGGCGGATGTCTGATCTAAATAGATCGGTGACGTGACTGCCATCTAAGTGTGGAGGATGTCTCATGCATCCACAGTGGTGTCTCAAGTCGAAGGACCACTATGCTACTTAACCCGAGAAGATTCTTATTGACGTTGGTGTACCATCCATTAAGAATCTTCGGTGAGCCGTTCAGTGTTTATCCACTATAAACACCTACACGTCTATACGAGTCTCCATAGACTCATGGTTCATTGGGATAAACCATCGGACCAAGTCTCGATATACGACATGTACTGGTCTCAACGGATTTGACTAACCGACCCGTGTTAGCAAATCTTGACCAGGAACTATGTTTGATAATATTCATATAGCAGTGACACTTCCCAATGTCAATTACAAACTAACTTTGTAACTGTGTACTGCATTATATATTATCGGGCCTTTGTCTAATATATACATATCACTAAACCATATTTAGTTTCAATCTAATCGTAATCAGATCGAATACGTATATAAGAACAAGAGGTGCAACCATAAATAAGTAATATTATGGAATAAGGGGATGTTCGTATTCATGAATCAGACATAAATACGGTCCGGATTGGCGCTCTGAGCACCAACCCCAACAATTAGCACATGTGAGGTGCAATCATTTCCAGATTTTTTCCGTGTGACACATTACAATGAGAGAAACAAATGGATAAATGAAGAAGCCGAACGCTGCTATGTAAGTTTCAGTTTTTAAAATAAAATAATTAATATTATATATGTTAATTTTTTTTCTCAAATTCTAATATTAACTTATTTTTTGAAACAGAACGAAATGATGGAACTCCAACATCAAACTCATGAGACAGGGTCCGACCCGATACCAGATGAGCAGTTGTCGCAATTGGTTTTCAAGAATCAGACAGCTTACAATGTTGGCCTTGGCACTCGTAAGAAGTCGACGTCATCTGGACATAATACTGTTAATTCGGAAAATGCCTCTCTTCAAGACGAGTTAGCCACCACCCGAGACGAGCTGAAGCAGACTAAGGACGAGCTACAACAGGTCAAGCTGGACCACGAGAAGAAGATGGAGCAGTTCGAACAGCAAATGCTCCATTTCCGTCAGATGTTGGAGGCCTCAATCAGTCAGGGTGCATCGGGCTCGAGCGTCCCCTCATCACAGCAGCAATAAATTTTATATTTGGTTTTGTATAAACATTTTGAACAAATAGTTTTAATATAATATGTTTTTTTTCTAAAAAAAAATTCAATATAATAATTATTATAATATTTCGTAATTCTGTTATTAATCAGAATTTTTTTTTCAATTTAATTAAATATTAAATTAATTATTTTAGACCAAAAAGAAGTAAATTAATAATTTTTTTTAAAAAACAAATTTTTTTAACTATTTTCGTCGAAATAGTCGACGCTAAAAGTTTGACTTTTGGCATCGAAAATTTCGACGCTAATAGTTACAAAAAAATCTCCGCTGTAGGTATACAGATATTACTTTTTTAATATACTCTAGCGTCGAAAGGTGTCGACGCTAAAAGTCAAACTTTTAGCGTCGAATTATTTCGTCATCAAATATAACCTATAGCGTCAGAAAATTTAATTTAGCGTCGAAATAAGTTGGACGCAAAATATAGTTTTTAGCGTCGCATTTATTTATTTCGACGCTAAAAGTTATTCTCGTCGACATTTCGGCGTCCAATTTTTGCGTCTAATTATTTCGACGCTAATTATATTTTGCGTCGAAACTATGACTTTTGGCGTCGATGTATTTCAACGCTAAATGGTATAATTTTTGTAGTGATTTATAAGATTTTGTTACATTTTTTTAGTAAGGATTTTTTACTTATTGGATTTTATAAGATTTATATCATAAGAATTTAAAAGATTTGAAAGAACCACATATAATAATTTTTTTTTTTTTTTTATGATGTTAACCAACTAACTTTTAATCATATTATAAGTAATGTCTATATAGAATTGGGGCTCTTTTTTAGACTTGTAGGAGATTGAATCTCTGTCTTTCGTCCTCTTGGAATAAATCACTCACCCGTTTTGATGGAAATAGAAGGATCAATTAAATAATTACCTTAACATTAGGAATTTGGGATTTAAGGTACTGCCCGACACCAGAAACAGTTCCTCCACTGCTAATTCCCATAACAAAGATGTCCACTTGTCATGTAGTATCTTCCCATATTTCAGGACCCGTAGTCTCAAAGTGCACATGTTATCCATTAGAGGTTACAATCTAATTTATAATCTCACACTGAATGTGCAAGTAGACAAATAAATAAAAAGAAAAGAGTTTGATACCTGGGTATTGGCGGGATTTGAGAATTGTTGCAGCATGAAAGCATTTGGTGTGGATTCCAAAAGCTCGTAAGCCTTCTTAACTTTCAAAGAGTAAAAAAAAATCTTATGTAAAAAGTCTCTTTAGGTTATGGTAGGATTTTTTTATAGAGTTTGATATTTATAATTCTCACTAAAAAGTCTCACACAATCACATATATAAAAAAATCCTTCAAAATAATTATGTTTTTCAATACCATAAGATTTTATATTACTTATTTAAAGTCCTGATTGAATATCACTAGATTTGGATACACTCTTTAAAAAATCATAATAGTCTTAATGGAATATCACAAGACTTTTTAGATTATTTAAAAATCTTAATTGAATACCACAAGACTTATTTAACCCAAAAAAGTCTTTTAAAATCTCAATTGAATACACCCCCCTTAAGATCACTAGACACCCTACTGCAGCATAATCTTTTTCTTTTTTTTAATCGTTGAAAATTCCGCCACCAAACCACCTATTTTGGGCTTAAGCGCAGCATGTCAAACTCCTAGCTGTCCCAAACTCTTACAAGTAACACACTCCCTGAATTTGAATCCAGGGTCTCAAGGTCAGATCTTGAACCCTGCACCACCAAGACACGTCCACAATGGATGAAATCTTCTTTAGGATAAATTGGAAAAACAACTATATAATGTAGCCTTCCATTGGTGGAAAAGTTTCATTATTCTCATTACCATAAATTGTAGTGGCAAAACTTTATGCTAAATATCAAATTATTTCGATAAGTTGGATCAGTTATTGTTGTAGAAAGAGATAGTGTAAGGTTTAAATTTATTGGAACAAAATCCCAAAAAATAGTATTTTATTTGATTAAGAAATAGCTCAAAGAGACGCAAGCATACAATTCTAAATTAATTATCTAAGAAAAGAAATTATATTTGCTTTCGTCGAGTCTTTTGATTTTCGTTTTCCTCTTTTAGAATTGACTTTGAGCTTATATACTAGTAAGGATAACTGTCTGACAACTGACAGGGTGGTTTATCCCACGTTCTGTAACTTCTTGTTCCTGCATCTGTCACATGTGATAACTACTATAGTCGTGTTTCACGTTAGTTTACCACATGTGGTAATTGATAGGTCGTGCTCCTCGTTATGCCTTGCCACATATGATAATTATTGGGAACGTGTCCCAATTTCCCCATGTTTTACTCGCCCTCAACCATTAGATCACGTTTACGTAACTACTCATCGGTTCAGTTGTTGCCTGTCCAATTGGACAATTTGGTTGCCTAGCTGATTGAGAGATTCAGTTTTTTGGATGATTTCTGTTGCTTCTCTCATCTGGACGAGTTTTTCCTAGGTTGCCTTGATTGAACGATGCTATATTTTTGTGTTTCTTTTGACGTCATATAGTCTTTGTAATTATTGGCTGTTAAAGATTACCCCAAAATACGGTTCAATTGATTTGATTGATGAAATTAGAATTGTATTCCTCGATTGCTGTGTAAAATTTCAACAATGTTTTCCAGCATGTATCTTTTGAAATGAACCTTCATTAAATGTTATTCAAAACACATCATATCCTCATTAAATACAATACGTCTTTTCTTCATTCCCATCAAACTCATCATTTCCTTATTAAATGCAAGACGTCTTTTTCCCTTATTACGTTTCACGTCCCTTCAGCTAACATTGATCAGATTGCATCACGCGCCCCGTCATTTCACCGGAACGCCACTTCACCCAGTTCCAATCAAGGCTTGCCATCTATTTAGGACAATTAATGCATGGCACTGTTTTGGCTATAAAAGCACATTTTCATTTACATTTTTACTTTTATTTCTATGTAATTCTCTCTAATCTAAACACTCAAAAACCTTTTCTTTCACAACTCTTCCATGGCGTCTTCATTATCTTCTTTGAAAATTCCTAAAGTCTACCTTTCTGGACTACCAGAAAGCCCTGGGAGAAGCCTCAATTGATGTCGCCCATATGGTTTCTCTGGATGCGACAAGAGGGTTATATGCTCTTGGCCTCGCATTTACTGATGAAACCATCATAACAATGCTCCATTAGCCCAACTTTTTCCTCTCTCAGATTTCAGTCCTCTTTCAGAACCTTTACCTCTTTCCACTCTTTGCCAAGTTAATGTCGTTCACACTTGGCCTAAGCCAGATCCCACCTTTAGGGACTGATTTTAATGAATGAAGGCCCATGCTGAAACCTAACTCTTTCCAAAAAATCAGACATCCTACCCCTTCTTGAGCTTTCTCGCATCTTCTTATATTTTGATCATTTTATATTTCTCATCTCTCTTCGTTTTTGGTCCTCTGAATACAACACCTACATATTTCCAATTGGCCCTATGACCATCACTATGCGCGACATAAACGCTCTGACAGGTATGTCCCTTATGGGCACTGTTATTCCAGCCCACACCAAATTCCAATCGACCCCTTCTTCTTTTGAGAATTCTTAATTCAGCTCATAGTTGGCCTTATCCAAACCCTCCATCGGTCTCACCACTCATGTCTCTATTCATAAATTCAGAACATTCATTCACTATTGGCTTTACAAATACATCATTTGCGTGCCAAGCCAAAAACTTGCCATATGTTATTTGTCTTTGTCTTCTGACATAACAATGACCATCTTTTGATCTTACTTCTTTCATTCTGGTCGCCTTTTATCAAGATTTGGTCATTCTCTCCAAAAAAATATGTTCTGGTTTTTCCCCAATTGATTCCAGTTCATTCTACCTCGCCCAATTATGGCTTAAAGCGTATTTCCTTTTTTTGGCTTCATCCAGTCCAATCGCTCAGGGTCATATGCTGGCCTTTATCCTACTCAATAGGGGCCAATCGCACTTCCTTATCATTTTATTTTTGACCACTTTAACTTCATTTCTGGTGTTCCTTCTTTTTTTCCTTTCTCATTAGACAACATCCACGTATTTGTCCATAAGTCTCCAGATCTTGATAGTGATGGGGCCCTTGCCCGATCTTGGTGCAGAACCCGTGAGTAGGGATGGCAAAATCCGAATCCGGACCCGGGTCCGGTCGGATCTGGGTCCAGATCCGGAAGCAATTTAGTTACCCCGGGCACGGTTCCGGACCCGGGTCTACCCGGTCCGGATCCTGATACCGGTTTATATTTTTTTTAATTTTTAATTGTATTATTTTATATTTATATTTGGATTTTGTCAATTTTATTAGTTTTATTTCAATTATTTTATATTTTTTAATTATATTCTATTATATTTTTTATATATATGCATATCATTTAATATTTTTCATTATATTTTTATTTTTTATTTTTTTTGGACCCGGGTCTATCCGGGCTTGACCCGTGCGAACCCAAGTCCGGATCTGGATTCACCTGGGTCCAAATTTTTAAGACCAATCCGGACCCGGGTCGTCCCGATCCGGGTCTGGTTGCCATGCCTACTCGTGAGTTGACCCATAACATCTTGACCGGGACTAATGGAAAAGTTGGGGTTGAGGTTTATTCCCCAAATTGTATCGTCTATCAATTCGTCCTCATTCAGGCGTGGCCATTATCTCTAATGTTTGCTCGTTCTGTTCATCTAGAATGATTCAAGGTTTATCGGTCTAATAGATCGACCAGTGTTTATCGGAGACGAGGACTCTAATGAGTTCATTCTCACTCGACATCTTTTTCCCTTGTATATCCACCCATATTCTTTTTGAAAATTTTTGGCCTGTTGTTCGGGTTAGGTTTTTTTCATTATCTTCAGCCATTGTATTTAATAGTCTTCATATTTCTCCTCTCCTAAACCTCGTTAAGCGAATCCGGGTGAAGCCTCCATAGTTCTATTGACTTAGTTTATTTTGTAAAGCCACTCTAATTAACTGGACATTAATTTCCAAGGATAAACTAGCACCCAATGGGTATAAATATAGGTTCGTTGGATATCCTGAAAATTCTTTGGGATATTATTTCTATGATTTTGAGCAATTAAATGAATTTGTTGTTCGCTTTGCCACTTTTATTGAAAATGAATTTTTGAGAAATAGTGGGAATTGTAGAAAGATTGAACTTGATGAGTTTTATCTCAACAGTAAGGAACTAGAGATCCAACTAAGTGAAGAATCTACAACACAGGTTCTACGTAAGTTGAATAGAATATCAAAGCCTCTTGAGAGATTATTTTTAACTTCTGATGTGAGCCTTGATGTTCTCCTCTTGGAGGAAACAGCTCTGACTATATATAAAGAAGCGATATTGGATATCGATTCAGGAAAATGACAGTAAGCCATGAAGTTCGAGATGGATTCTATGCATGACAATCAAGTCTGGGACTTAGTTGAACTTCCTAAAGGAGTTAAACATATTGGTTGTAAATGGGTTTACAAAAGGAAACGAGAGCCCGATGGAAAAGTGGAAACCTTTAAGGCCCGATTGGTAGCGAAAGGTTACACTCAACGTCCTGAGTTGACTATGAGCAAACTTTTTCACCAGTAGCCATGCT
The DNA here is from genome assembly GCA_019454045.1 of Zanthoxylum bungeanum. Lineage (NCBI taxonomy): Eukaryota > Viridiplantae > Streptophyta > Magnoliopsida > Sapindales > Rutaceae > Zanthoxylum > Zanthoxylum bungeanum. The sequence continues at coordinate 215,832 of SKCR01051702.1, forward strand.
AAAATCCATCAAGATTCTTTTAGCCATTGCTGTTTATCATGATCATGTGATATGGCAGATCGATGTGAAAATCGTTTTCCTAAATGAATTCCTTGAGGATGATATCCATATAGAACAACGAGAGGGTTTTGTATCCAGTGAGACTTCAAACTTGATTTGTAAGCTCCAAAAGTCTATTTATGGACTTAAACAGGCATCCTGAAGCTGGAATCGTCGTTTTGATGAGATAATTAGATTATCTGGATTTATCAAGAACGAGGAAGAACCATGTATTTATAGGAAAGTTAGTGAGAGCATGATAGTTTTCCTAATTTTATATATAGATGACATCCTTATCATTGGAAATGATATAGGATTGATGCAAAATGTGAAAGCCTACCATTGTAAGAACTTCTCCATGAAAGACATGGAACTCCAATTCAATTATACGAAAAGTGTTAACCTTCTAGGTTATAGGAATCCGACCGTATTCCAAAAACAACGACTATGAATATATATATATATATATATATATATATATTAAACTAATATGCACTAAGAGATAATGACATAATAATTACCATTAACAGACTAAAATGAAAATATAGTTATTTTATTATTAAATAATAAAATATAATGTATAATATATTATTCGGATTGGGACTCCAAGCACCAACTCCAACACCATACAACATGTAGTATTGAGAACGCCCTATATCTTCTCTCAAAGTCTCAACTGCTGGGTTTCCTACTTTGTATAGTTCTTTAAGAGCCAATTGTCGGACATCTTTCTTCTACGTGTTTAAGTCACAAATCAATCTCTTTTTCAATTTCAGTCATCTTGAAGTTCCTCTATTTCTTCTGATTAGACCAAGGTGAATGTTGCTTCTTCTGTTTCTTCAACCCTTTAAATGCCATCCTCCATTTTTTAGGCTATAATTCCCTTCCGCTTAAATTTTTCTGGTAACAGGTAATGGTTAGCTGTGATCGGAGGCATGCTACCAAACTGGATAATAATATGGGATTTTCCATCGTCATCTTGATCATCTTTTTCCTGATGATCGAATCTTGCCCGTTCTTTATAATCTGGAACTATTTCTATTTCTGTGGTAACGTCTCCAAGGCTCTTCTCAGCTGCTTTGTTACCATTTTTAACAATTACACAAGTAGGGATATTTGGCTCACATTGGTCATTAGAACTAATAGCTCCATTCTTTTGGCGCATCATTCAGCTATAATTTCTCTGGTGTTTTCTCAGTTGTGTCTTTGTCATCTCATCAACAAAGAACGAACCTCATATTTTGATGGTTATACGAATGTCATACGTTGGACATACGTAATTGTGGTCTGAAGGTTCTAACATTCTAGATGAAGTTGAATGTTCTCCATAAAACCTTGGTGCAAATGTTCTTGACTTCCATGCTTTTGACGGCCTATTTGGTTGGACCTTATTTCAAACGTCTCTTCCAACTTCCTCATCCATTTTAGGCTGTGCTGGCAAAATATGCATAAATTTTATTAATTGTTCCCTTTTTTCGTTGGATTGTTATGTCCTTCATCGAGCACCAGATTAACCTTTGGCAGGCTTATTCTGGTCAAGTCTGGATTGATCATGTTCATATCCACTGGCTTTGGAAATGGATTTCTATCCACAACCATTTTGTCTTTACTTTCGAACGTTATTTGTTCTAACTCGATAGCATCCTGCAAGACGCTTCGAAACACAAGACAATTATTAGTCAAGTGATATCACATATTATTTCATTTATAATATTTTTTACCCTTGATTTTTTTAGGGTTTTGCAATCTATGTCGGTCGTTCAACCTAATTTTCATGTCTTTATATAACTAGTCAGATTTAGCGTCTGTTTTGGTCACATCGAATGAGAATGTCCTAACTTCTTAATTTCATTGCCATTTTCAACTTTTGTCCATGGTTCGGGCAAAGCCCTACACATGTAAGACTTCCATTCGACCGGATATAAATTGGTCGGATTCATTTTATCCTCAACATCACTCATCTCATAATTGAAATCCTTGTAGTAAGTACATGTACTTGAATTTTCCATTTGTTTCTCTTCTCTCAATAGTCGTTCATATCTAACTACATTGGTGGTGAGTTAAAACAGGTCTGGGAACTCCATGTCCTGAAACTTCTTTTTTAAGTCAAAACTTAGGTTGTTGGGATATATGCCCTAGAACTTCATGTAATGTCAACAGAATTATATGTTATGAAATAATAAGATGCATTATTCATTTACCCTTGATTACTCATGTGCATTCATACTTAGTGTGTGAGTGTCATATACAAGAGAATTTAAGTCTGAAGTTCGTAATCTAAAATAGTCCATAGAGAGCAAACAAAATGGGTACTTTGTTTGTGGATCATCTATAGATGTGGTCCATTCTATAATTATATGGCGACCTTGATCCGGGATCGCCAATGTGGTGACATGAGAATGGAGGCACCTTATATGATGTGATCATATAGGACTGGACCCAGATAGAAATAAGTTTCTTATAATATCCTTTAAATAAAGAAATTCATTTCAATCTACTAGATGGTCATATATGGATTGATCTAAATCTTGAGTGTACTGCGAACTTCTGCATGGCAGGCTATGTCCTTTAATTTACAAAGGTGAGGTTGGTGTAGCAATCCCGACAAATAGCTACGTACTTTGGGGACATTGTTTGGTGTGTAGCTGTGGATGTTTTACATAGAAGTGGAGTTCACTCCTTCTTGAGAGAAGTAGATGAGTATCTTCCTTAAGGGTTGATTCGGTACTTGAACGATTAGAGAGCTCAAGTTTTTCTATCACGAATAGAATTACTAACATTCATAATAGTTATGAATAAATCGTTCATTAGAGAATCAATGATACTTGAGGTAAAAATAATTAGATGGGTATAACAGACATTATGACCCGGCTCTAATTATGAGATACTCGTGAAGGGTCAATCCATATGTAATGACTATATCGATGGACACCGACATAGTTCGGCTTATATTATCTATCTACGGCAACGAGAGTGCAGCTTCAGATTTTTAGTGAAATAAGCTGAATTTAATAATTCAGAATATTTAATTAAGAGTTTAATTAATATTTCAGGATTATTGGAGCTCGCAACCATAGGTCCATTTGGTCCCCATGCTAGTTCGATATATTATAGCAGATTAATTATAATTGGATAGTCCAATTATATACTCACATATGTGTGTATATATATAAATATTATTAATATTATTAATAATATTATTTTGTCACACTTGAAACTATATGTTACTTTTAATATATGATTTTATAATTAATAATTATATGATAATTATTTATTATAAGTTATTGACTTATATTGTATAAAATGTTTAAATTATGTATTTCCAAAAATAGGTTTTTGGAAACCTTTTGGTTGGAATGGAAGTTATATTTTAAAAAGATAATAACATATTTGATTTTGCAACATCCTTTTGTCATGATGATGAATTTATATAAAATATTGATGTTGCAAAAAAATTTGGATTCCAATGCTAGGGCTGGCCGAATTTCTTAATGAATGAGGGGAAGGGTTTTGTTTAATTTTGGAAATCAAAACCCTAAGTATGTTTCATACTAAGCCATTCCAAACAAGAACAAGAAAAACTAAAAGTTATTGTGTGATAATTATTTCTCTAAAGTGTTTAGAGATTAGTTTGTGAGTTTAGTCCACACTATTCTATGTTAGTTGCGAGATATAGCACGAAAGGTTATTTGGTTTTGAATCAAAAATCAATTTCATTTTCTTTTCATCAACCTCACGGCGGTGAGTAGATTTTGCTCATTACCGCCACTTACTTTGGGGTTTTGGGGCTCGGTTTGATTTGGTTTTAATCCAGAAAAATTAAGATAGATTAAGGGGTGTTTCAAGAGTGTTGTGGGGCTGTTTTTGGTGAAAATCATACCTAAAACACTGGTGTGGTTCACGCAAAAGAGGGGCTGATTTGGGCAATGAGCTGGGCATATTTTATGTTCAAAATAGTCCAAATCTAAGTCGATGTTCAGGGGATGTTTGGGGGTTGTTTTGGAACTAAAATTTGTTAAAAGCATAATGAAAATTTCAGGGAATGAGCTGACTACTTTCCGCCAAACAAAGGGAATGACAAAAAAAATATTTTAAAGCTGATCCCCGTTACCTAAGGTGTTTCCACTGCGCTGGGAAATCGGTTGCTACAATTGGAATCTAGACCGAGGTTGACAAATGTTCTTAACCCTTCTCGTTTTCATTTAAAGTTATTGTTTTTATTTTTTTATACGATATATAAATAATTATATGCATGTTTAGATGAGTATGCACATATTATTATTAATGAGATGAATGTTTATTGTTAATTCATGTGATGGATATTTTTTACATTGATCGTAAATTTTTACAGCTCTTATTTTTATGTTGGCTTTGGTTTTGGGAATGTATGGTCATAAGGCTAATTTTAGAAATGTTGTATTTATATTTTCCTATGTAAAAGTTTCATTATTTGTAATTTGGAGCACATTGCTAATGAGGACACTTAGGTTGTAATTGAGCAATGTTTGGTAAATGTGGATCGTGGTTGTGGGAAGCTATGGTAAGCATAGGTATGGTGAGTTCGACGGAGACATGTGGAGGTAATTACCATGCGAAAGCATGCCTTACGAGCCAAAGTGCTAATGTGGTCCATAGTGAGAACACGACTACTTGAAACATTATATCCATATATTGCAAATATTACTACTCGAGGAGCATAATTTCCGCAGGATAATCCATGGAGTCAAGAGTTGAAGACCAATGGATGTCTTGAAATTTCTGTACTGATTTGATTAATATAAAAAAAAAAAGGGCTCGGTCAATGCAAAATTTATTTTTATGTTATATGTATGTTTAAATTTGAAATATTTGAATAACATATCATATAGCTTAGGGTGCCTACTCTTGCATTTTCACATGCCATAACATGTTTTAGATGCATGAATATTCTTGACATAAAATATGATTTTATGAAATTAAAAACTGTTAAATTGGAATATGATATGCATGAAATCGAATTAATTGGATTAATTGGTTTTATGGTTTAAAATTGAAAATTCTAAAATTATAGGCTTAATAAATGCATCATGAATTCCATTGGTATATCGGATAGAAACCCGAACGCAAATTTCATAGCCGATTTCGAATGGACGGTAGTGTGGTCTACACTCGGGATACAACTACACGTACCATTGGAATTTATAACGCGCTTAGATTAATTAAATGTTTTAATTAAAATTTTATCCACTTTAGAATTTTAAAATTTGAACTTTTTAGTGTATCAATATTTTAAGAGTTAAAATATATTAGGTCACTAAACCTAACTTAATTAAATTAGTTTAATTGAGTAAAATAATTAGTAAAGACTAATATATATTAGTGAGTGAAAATTTTAAGAGTTAAAATTGGTAAGATCACTAATAGTGCACTAGTGTAAATGAAGTTATGTTTTAGCCGCGCATAAATTTATAGACACTAGTGAATTAAAATATTAGATATTTTAAATAGAAACCCTAAATAGTGAGTGGGAGAGTGATATACGACAATATATCCTGCGATCTCCGTTGTTAGTCCGAAAACGTGAGATTCAAAAGACGCCTCGAGACGGCTTTGTTTTCTTCCCCCTACTGATGGTGTCCATTTTGGGTCAATATCAAGTTTTGATTTCAAGAGGATATGGACTCTATATGTATATGGTGAACTAACCTACCCTACGACGACACTTCACTAGTTAAGTCCAAGGGTTCTGAAACAACAGGTTACACTCACGAATGAATGATTAAATGTTGATCGAAATTCCTTGATCAAATAAAACGGTGGTTGGTTAATATAGGAATAAGAGTTATTCCCGTATATATTAATCAATTGAGATTGTCTCGATCTATCATGTAAATACTTGACCTACCTTACGGCGGTTCTTATTTGTGGGATGATAGATTTATGTGGCATAGTAATTCTCTTAGGTTTCTAATTCATTATACATGGTTCATGCATCATGTTTAATTTTATGCCTAAATATTTGATAATTTCTAATATGTGATGAATGAATTTTAAATGAATGTTTATTTTATTTTATTTCAGTCATGGTTTCTCCAATAATTATAACTCTCTCTAATGACTGATGGGAGAAAATTATGTAAAATGAAAAAGTACCATCAACGCCATTCTGGTCTGTGAAGTCCTTAAGTTTGTCCCGAAGGGGGAGTGACCTACCGAGCCAGCTAGAAACTCTGTCCAAGCTGTACGCGATGCCTACCAGAAATGGGTCGCGGCTAATGAGAAAGCCTGTTGCTACTTGCTAGCAGGGATGTCTGAGGTTCTTACTGCAAAGCATGAGCCTATGGCTACAACATCTTTGATGATTGAGTCATTGCAGGGCATGTTCAGGCAGCTTCGAAATGGAAACGTCATGAGGCCATGGTCTCAATGATGACCGCTAGGATGAAGGAAGGGACATTAGTCAAAGAGCATCTCTTAATGATGATGACATGTCTCAATATAGACAAAACTCATGGAGCTCGTATTGACGAGCGTAGTACGTGACCATGATCATGGAAACTCTTCTAAAGCGTTTCCTGCTGTTTAAAAGCAACTATGTTATGAACAAGTTGTCTTTTACTTTGACTCAGCTTCTAAATGAGATCACCCATCACGAGTCCATGCTGATGGATCCTCGTAAGCCCAATGGAGAGGCAAATGTTTTCGGATCTTCTAAATCTGCAAAGAACAAGAAGAAAGACACTGGTAAGGCTAAGCCAAAGCCAATGAAGAATCAAAATAAGGGCTCAAATGGTACCAAGCCCAAAGGAAAGTGTTTCCACTGTAACAAGGATGGGCATTGGAAAAAGAAACTGTCATAAATACTTTGATGAGCTGAAAGAAAAGAAGGCAACATGTAAATATGATTTACTTGTTATTGAATCTCTATTAGTAGAGGATGATAAATCTGTATGGATTGTTGATTTTAGAGCCACTAACCATGTTTATTCTTCTTTGCAGATACTTGACTCATGGAGGGACCTTGCTGCATATGAATGCACCATGAAGGTCGGGACATGGGATTCCGTTTCAGCAAGAGTAGTGGGAGTTTCCAGTTTAAATTTTCCCAATAATAGTTATTTAATTTTGAACAATGTATTATTTATTCCTGGTTTTCGCATTAATTTGATTTCAGTTTCTAAATTTTTGGATGATGGTTTTCCATTTCTTTTAATAGTAATTTGGTTATTATTGGTAGAAATAATTAACTATATACACAGGAAACTCGGAAAATAATTTATATGTGTTAAGGTCGTTAACACATAATTCACTGCTCAACACTGAAATGTTTACGTTTGGAAAACCTAAAATAAAACGGTAAAACATTTCTTACGATGATACATATATGTGGCATCTTAGAATTTGTCATATTAGCCTTAACCAGATAGATAGGTTGATAAAGAACGGAGCTTTAAACCAGTTAGAGCCAGGAACTTTACCAATCTGCGAATCTTGTCTAAAATGAAAGATGACCAATAGACCTTTTACTGGAAAAATGTACAAGAGCCAGTCAACCACTTGAGCTAATACATTCGAACATTTGCGAACTGCTGAATGTAAAAGCCCGAGGTGGTTGTGAATACTTCGTCACATTTATTGACGATTATTCCATATATGGGTACGTTTACCTAATGCAGCACAAGTCAGATACTTTTAAAAAGTTCAAAGAGCATCGCATAGAGGTTGAAAACCAATTAGGTAAGACGATCAAAACTCTACGATCAGATCATGGAGGAGAATACCTTGACAGAGATTTCGAGGAATTCTTAGTTGAGCATGGGATAATGTCCCAGCTCATAGCACCTGTAACACCACGGTAAAATGGTATTGCAAAAATATGAAATCGAACCCTACTAGTATGAGTGTCAGATGCAAGTTTGTCAGAATAATCTGCCACTTAGACCCAGTGGGAGGGTTGTATGATAACATAATCGCTATCTAGGAGTTGGAGAGGCACAATTTGTCGCTTCCAATAATGGTGTAGATGATATATTGACCTATCATATTGCAATAGACGATCCTGATAAAGAGGAATGGCTCAAAGCCATGAACCTCGAGATGGAGTCTATGTACTCAAACTCAGTCTAGGAACTTGTAGACCAACTTGATGAGGTAAAACCCATAGGTTGCAAGTGAATCTACAAGAGGAAGAGGGGAGCAGATGGGAAGGTACCAACCTTCAAGGCTAGACATAGGCCAAGGGTTATACCCAGAAAGAGAGAGTTGACTATGAGGAGATTTTCTCGCCAGTAGTCATGCTCAAATCCATTCGCACTCTTCTATCCATTGCTGCATATTATGACTATGAGATTTTGCAAATGAACGTCAAGAATGCATTCTTGAATGGAAATCTTAATGAGTGTATCTATATGGTACAACCAGAGGGGTTCATAGCCCAAGGTCAAGAGCAAAAGTTTTACAAGCTACAAAGGTCCATTTTTGGACTCAAGCAAGCATCTCGATCTTGGAACATAAGATTTGATACCACGATCAAGTCATATGATTTTTCTCGTTTTGTACGTCGATGATATTTTACTCATTGGGAATGATGTAAGAATATTATCGGACGTGAAAACCTTGCTAGCTAACTAATTCCAAATGAATTATTTGGGAGTTGCTAGATATTTACTTGGGATCCAGATTTTTCGAGATCGCAAGAAACGATTGTTAGCTATGTCTCAGGCATTCTATATCGATAAGATCCTTGTGCAATTTGGGATGCAGAATTTCAAAAAAAGTAATTTTCCTTATTGACATAAAATTCATTTTTTGAATGAACAATCTCCTAAGAAACTTCAATGAGTTGAGGAAATGAGACATATCTCATATGCCTCAGTAATTGGAAGTCCCATGTATGTTATGTTATGCACGAGACCAGACATCTACTTTGCAATGGGAGCAGTCAGTAGGTTTCAGTCTAACTCAAGATTAGATCATTGGGTGGTTGTGAAACACATTCTCAAGTATCTTAAGTGAATAAGAAATTATATGCTTGAATATTCGGGTGAGGATATGATCCTCAGGGGATATACGGACTCTGATTTTCAGACAGATGTCGATTATATGTAATCAACATCTGGATCAGTGTTTACCCTATGTGGTGGGGCCATTTTGTAGAGGAGCATAAAGTAATCTTGTATTGTTGACTCCATCATAGAGGCTTAGTATATAGCTGCTTGCGAAGCAGCTAAGGAAACATTCTGGCTCCGAAAGTTCTTAGGAAATCTAGAGTTGTTCCAGATATGGATAAACCACTCACACTTTATTGCGATAATAGTGGTGCAGTGGCAAATTCCAAAGAACCAATAAGCCATAAGAGGGGAAAGCATATAGAGAGAAAATATCATCTCATCAGAGAGAAAGTATAGAGAGGGGATGTTTCTGTCATGAAAATTACATCCGCAGAGAACCCGACTGATACGTTTACAAAGACCTTATCGGCTAAAATGTTTGAGGGTCACTTAGATGGTCTAGGATTATGTGACATGTCTCATTTGCTCTAGTGCAAGTGGGAGATTGGTGGGATATATGCCTTATAGCTTCATGTAATGTAAACGGAATTATATGTTATGAAATAATAATATGCATTATTCATTTATCAAAGTGTTTGTTTAATATCACATATTGTAAATTATCTTGTTTACCTTTGATTACTAATATTCCTTCAGACTTAATGTATGAGTGTCATACACAAGAGAATTTAAGTCTAAAGTTAGTAATTTAAAATAGTCCATAGAGAGCAAACAAAACGGGTACTTTGTTTGCGGTTTATCTATAGTTGCGGTCCATTCTACAATTGTATGGTGACCTTGATTCGGGATTGTCTATGTGGTAACATGAGAATGAAGGAACCTTATATGATATGATCATATAGGACTGGACCCAGATAGAAATGAGTTTCTTATAATATCTGTTAAATAAAGAAATTCATTTCAATCTACTAGATGGTCATATATAGATTGATCTGAATCCTGAGTGTACTGAGAACTCATGCATGGCGGGTTATGTCCTTTGATTTATAAATGTGAGGTTGGTGTAGCAATCCCGACAAATAGCTACGTACTTTGGGGACATGGTTTGGTGTGTAGTTGGGGACGTTTTACATAGATATGAAGTTCACTCCTTCTTGTGAGAAGTAGATGAGTATCTTCCTTAAGGGTTAATTCGGTACTTGAACGATTAGAGTGCTCAAGTCTTTCTATTACGAATAGAAAGATTAACATTCATAATGGTTATGAATAAATCGTTCATTAGAGAATCAATGGTACTTAAGGCAAAAATAAATAGAAGGGTATAACGGATATTATAACACAGCTCTAATTATGAGATACTCGTGAAGGGTCAATCTGTATGTAATGACTATATCGATGGACACCGATGTAGTTCGGCTTATATTATCTATCTACGGCAACGAGTGCAGCTTCAGATTTTTAGTGAAATAACCCGGATTTAATAATTCGGAATATTTAATTAAGAGTTTAATTAATATTTCGGGATTATTGGAGCTCGCAACCATAGGTCCATTTGGTCCCCATGCTAGTTCGATATATTGTAGCAGATTAAATATAATTGGATTGTCCAATTATATACCCACATATGTGTGTGTATATATATATATATATATTATTAATATTATTAATAATATTATTTTGTCACACTTGAAATTATATGTTAATTTTAATATATGATTTTATAATAAATAATTATATGATAATTATTTATTATAAGTTATTGAATTATATTGTATAATTTAATAAAGGTTCAAATTATGTATTTCCAAAAATAGGTTTTTGGAAACCTTTTGGTTGGAATGGAAATTATATTTTTAAAAAGATAATAACATATTTGATTTTGTAACATTCTTTTTTCATGATGATGAATTTAAATAAAATATTGATGTTGCAAAAAAAAATTGGATTCCAATGTTAGGACTGGCTGAATTTCTTAACGAGTGAGGGGAAGGATTTTGTTTAATTTTGGAAATCAAAACCCTAAGTATAAAAAAATTATTTTTTCTTTTTGGCATACTAAGTCATTCCAAACCCTAGCCACCTTTTGATGTTCTAAGTTTCCTCTCAAGAGTTGAAGAAAAATAAGAACAAGAAAAACTAAAAGTTGTTGTGTGACAATTGTTTAATCTCTAAAGTATTTAGAGATTAGTTTGTGAGTTTAGCCCACATTATTCTCTGTTAGTTGCGAGATATAGCACGGAAGGCTATTTGGTGTCGAACCAAAAATCAACTTCATCTTCTTTTCATCAACCTCACAGCAATGGCAGATTTTGCTCAATGCCGCCACTTACTTTGGGGTGTCGGGGCTCGGTTTGATTTTGTTTTAATCCAAAAATATTAGGGAACATTAAGGGGTGTTTTAAGAGTGTTGTTGGGTTATTTTTGGTGAAAAATCATACCTGAAATACTAGTGTGGTTCACGCAAAAGATGGGCTGATTTGGGCAGTGAGTTGGGCGTATTTTGGCTCCAAAACAGTCCAGATTTGAGCCGTTGTTTGGGGGCTATTCCGGGGCTCAAATTTTTTTAAAACAGCAGTAAAATTTCAATGAATGAGCTGAATACATTCGGCCAAGCAAAAGGAAGGGCATAAAAAAATTTCAAGACCGATCTCAGGTGCCTAAGGCGTTTCCGCTGCGCTAGGAAATCGGTTCCTACATAGGCAGCTTTGGGCGATTTTCACAAATTTCTTTTCTGGCAAAGGTGTGAAGCATTTGTTCCTGGTCGTTTTGAACCTTTTGACATCCCATTCATTTGGTAACTGCCTCAAGTTCGCTAAATCAGTCATGGTAACTTTTGACTCAATCTTGTAAAACTTGGTATGGAAAAGTTGTTCCATTTGATACCAATTTTCTACCGAGTTTGGTGGTAAGTTGATAAACCACGAGAAATCCATTCCTGATATGGAGTAATGGAATAGCTGTAACTTGTGAAAATCATTTACCTTACTACACTGGAGAGTGAATCTCCATATGTGTTCCACAATGGAGATCTCCCATAATCTAGTGTTATAATTCATTGGCCAATGGTAGGTCGCATCAATCTAATCAGGATATGGCTTCTTGTATCCAGGTTGTATCGGTCTCACTCCGAAATTGAATTGGTTTTGAAGAATGTCAGTCATTTGTTCCCTTAATATGGCATTGCCGTCAAATGGCACTCCTTTTGGTAGTTGTGGCCCATAGATGGATGGACCATCATATTGGTTTTTCCCTTGTGGACCTTGAGGCAACACTCTTTCATGTTGGACCACGTTGACTGAGGGATTCCCTCCATTTGGTCCTAAACTTTGGCTATTACCGGCCGGAGGTGTTCTTACACAGGGTACCCCCAAAACGAGCGTCCCCCGTAATGGACTTGGCCTAACAGTGTGACCATCAATCACCGATCACACATCACACTAATCGTGATTTTGGTCATTATTACCCCCAAATTCAACGTGTTATGAGGCACAATATTTCCTTATAGGAAAGTACCAATGCACATACATTTGGGCATCAAGTCACTTAACGCACCCATGTGTTTGGCCATATTTTCATAATGTAAGTTACTAGATGAAATAAACTTATCCATATTATTATTATTTTGAAGTCTAACATGTTCAACCACATCTGGAGTGAAATCTCTAAACAATGACCGCATCACATTAGGGTTGAGCTTTCTCATGGTCTCATAGTGACTTCCTTCCGTCAAGTCCTCAAAGTGCTCCACTACAGTAGGGACACAGTTTTGGTTGGTTTGCTCTAATTCCACTTCCTATGTACTTCATCCAGTTTAATTGTTTTTTCGGAGGCATCTCAATTCTTTTTCACAATTTCTCCCACTGTGGTCGCCAAAAATTATTCGCAAATGATTTGATTCCAAAACAAAGATTGTGTAAGGTTAAAAATTCTTGGAACAAAAGTCTCAAAAATGGATGTTTGATTTGATTGAGAAATGTCTCCAATGGGCGCAAGCACACAATTTTAAATTAATTATCTAAGAAAAGAAATTACATTTGCTCTTGTCGAGTCTTTTGATTTTCATTTTCCTCTTTTGGACTTGACTTTAAGCTTATATACTAGTGAGGATAATTATCTGACAATTGCCAGGGCGGTATCTCCCACGTTCTGTAACTTCTTATTCTTTCATCTGCCACCTGTGATAATGGTTATAATTGTGCTTCACATTGGTTTACCACATGTCGTATTTGTTGGGTCGTGCTCATCATTATGCCTTGCCACCTATGATAACTGTTGGGACCGTATCTCAATTTCCCCATGTTTTACTCACCCACAACTGTTAGAACATGTTTACGCAACTGCACCTCGGTTCGGTTGTTGTCTGGCCAATTAAACGATTTGATTCCTGGCCAATAGAGTGATTCAGTTGTTTGGGCATTTTCCGTTACTTCTCTCATTTGGACGAGTTTCTCCTAGGTTGCCTTGATTGAACGATGCTACCTTTTTGTGTTCCTTCTGACGTCATATAACCTTTGTAATTTTTGACCGTCCACAATTACATAAGTCATTTAATATCATTATGCTATATTCAAAATCATTACTTCATTCAGCTCCATAAAATCGAATTATCTTTTTTTATGATTCCGTCTATATGTTAATTTAGGCCTTCAAAACTTTATGCTAAGTAATGAAAAAATTCAAGACAGTCTACACAGAAATTGAAGATGATGGCAAGTAGAGGGGAAAAAAGCAATAATGACTAGTATAGCAGCTGTAAGGAATTAAACAAAATATTATTACACTGTACAACCGTCACTCCTCACTATGCTTAACGTGTAGAATACATAGTACCATTTTTGCTTTGCATTCAAGCATACCTGCAAAATGGTGTCCATTGGGTTTATCACAACTTCATCAGCCTCCTCGTTATTCATTTTCGTTTTCCCTAGTATCCGAAAGCAGTTTCTGAAGCCCTATTAGTCACGGTTTCTATATGTAACAGTTGTTTGTTGAATGTATCACTGCCGTTGGAAGAATTGGATAGTCTTCCATTTACATGAAACGATCGCCGCTGTTTTCACCTGCATTACTTCTTTTTGAAATAAGGTTGGTTCAAGGCTCTACATAATTTAAATAGACAATGAATCAATTCTTTTGGAGTACCTTTTGCGTTTGCTTTTTGAGACGGTCGAAGTTGAAGCATTACTGTGCCAGTTCCTCTTCCTCTGATTGATGAACCAGTTATTGATCTGTTTTAACTGCAAACCGGTTTCCTGCACCAATCTTGCCTTATCTTCCTCCTGAAAATGTCATCGAAATAAAAAAAAGACTTGATAAGTGAGGATAGAAACGACCAAGTTTTAACTAGCAAGCAGCTTTTCCACCGATGACAAACTATTTGTCCCAAGATAAGCATCACGAATTGTCTAATGGCAAGCCCTTAATGCTTAATGCTTAGCCAATACAGCAAGGCTTATACTTGCTACAACTTCCAAAATAAGAATCTCAGGAGAAATGATCCAGTACTTACAGTGGGGTATGGCCACTTGGAATGTGATTGCCACCAAGCTTTTAGAACAGAGGTGGTGTCACCAGGAAGTTTTCCGGCTCTTCTCTTGCGCAGAATTTCCTCTCTTATGTCAACAATTTTCTCCTTGTAACCCTATCAGCAAGAGAGAACAAGTTAATAGACTATAGATTTAAGTGATTCACAATGATATTTGATATTTCAGTGCATTACGTGTTTCAGTTCATGTTTCAACTCTTGCCTCACACGCTCCATCAAGGACCTCTCACTCTCTGTTGGGATAAGAGGACCAAATCCCAAGGTGTCTGCACCCTCCAAACTTCCATCAAACAAGTTGGCATCACTGTCCATTTGGTCTTCATCGTCGTCAGACATTGTTGCGCCTGTACCTTCTCCTGGAGAAACTCCTGCACCATGAAATTGTTGCTTCAGTAAGCATAATTATTGGTCTCATATTTGCAGCTCAAGAATAGAAAAACATTCATTCAAGTGATAACGTATCATGTAAGGTAATCAGAACAAGGCCAGATTTTGATACATGAATGTTCTTGTCCCTTGAAAGGAAATCAAGATAGTGCAATGGTCTTGAAAATATAATCATCCATTTGTGGTGCATCAAAGCATTAAATCAGAGCATTGCGCCAAATTCTTTTGATATCTACTATCATCTACTTGATTAATTGCGAAGCCAAGAGTTCTCACTATGGTTAATTGGCAATTGCCAGTGATTTTTTTCATGTCTATCCCATCTCCTAAAAAGATAATTCAGAGACCTTTTCATTGTTTGTTGTAGAAGGAAAAACTAGTTTGTTATTTTTAGATGTGAACATAAATTTGCTTTAACCAGTCAAACCAAGTTATAAAATAAATAGTAGATTCCGGCAAACTTGTAATAGCAGCAAGTTCTCTCCAATTATTTGGTAGGTAGGATTTCACCAGTTAGAAGAAGGTGAGAAATAGAAGCGACAACTAGATAAGAGAAAAATTTAAGAATTAAAAGTTGCCAACTGTAAGAAATTCCAGCAAGGGGGTGAAGGTTTTATGCTCTTAGAAATATATGCTCCAATGCAGCAAGGAATGTTGGCATTAACTTGAAATATTGTAGTAGTAATTTATTTACATCAAAGAGTACCTGTCAGGCTTTGCAGGGATTGCTCAATCTCCCAGCAAGCCATCACTGCTTCCATTGCATGGACCCGAACATGTTGTTGCAGTTGTTCTTTAAACGAACATAGCAGCAGAACATAATGTGTCTTCATTGTCACGAACAGGACAAATTAGAATTCTGATTCTATGATCTAAAATAGCATTAAGCATTCCAAATAAGACATTGGGGTGCCTCAAAAATGCAGAGATGGAAGACAAACCATCGGAAGTTTTCTGCTTTGTCCATATATGATTAGTGATATCATCATATTGATTAAATTGAAAAGCAACAAAATAAACAAAAGAAAAAGAATCATATCTCCATTCGCTATATT
Source organism: Zanthoxylum bungeanum (assembly GCA_019454045.1). NCBI lineage: Eukaryota > Viridiplantae > Streptophyta > Magnoliopsida > Sapindales > Rutaceae > Zanthoxylum > Zanthoxylum bungeanum. Next base: position 231,848 of record SKCR01051702.1, read on the forward strand.
TTCTTTAATAAATGTTAGATCGGAGTACCATAACTGGATGCTGTTATTTTCTATTTTGCAATGGGAGCAGCAGAAATCATAAATTTTCATGCTCTGGACACATTACAATAAAAAAACCATATGAGAACAAACAATAATTTCCCATGCATGAATCAATCAATTTTAGCACCCGGTTTTCGTTCCTAACAATAAGAAGTTAGGCATTTCTACTCAACAAAAAAATTCATCCATCCAGAATTATGCATTTCTAGTCAACGATATTCATAACAAAGAACTTATTTCTACAGACTTGTGGGACATGTTATAATTGTAATTTCAGAACTTTGACTCGATACAAAGAAAGATAAAAGTCTCTTGGTTTAATTTTATTGCATTTGCCAACTATCTCAAATCCAGCTTGCAAAGCAGTTGGTATCCAAAGCTGCCACGGCATCAAACACTAGAAGACTCAATACTGTATACAACAAATCAACTTTCAATCAGGTATCGTATCTTTATATTTCCACTGGAATTACAACTTCTCACGTCTCATAATCCCACCGTCCATTTCAAATTTTCCCATCTCACCACAAAAACGCCTACATATTTTGCTTCATATTCACATTATAACTATAATTAAAGATTCAAACTCTCTCATTGATACCAAATTGAGACTTTTTATTTAGACTTTTTATTTATTTATTTATTTATTTATTCGTATGTGAAGCCCTGAATTGGACAATCACAAGCACAATAAATTCCTCTGCAGTCCAATAATTATGAATTTAAAATTCAAATATCTAATAAGACAGGCAAACGAGCAAACAAACAAAAAAACAAAAGAACAAATTAATTTAAATTAAATAATTTAATGGAACGAGAAAGACGGATACCATGAACTGATCGAGCTCTTTGTCATCAGTAACCAAGCCTTGACCGGCGGCTAAAGCGGAGTACTTAGCGACGACGTGCTGCGACTGAGAAAGCTGAGCGTCAATCCTCGGCAGCTGATCCACCGGCGTGGCGATCCTCAAACACGCCACGTGTGCCAACAGTAACTGCTCGTACAACGGATGCGACAATATCTCCGCCTTGAACCTCGCATTCTGCCAGTTCACGACTCCTCCACTATCAACCGCCACTCCTTCACTCCTGTTATTAGTATTTGTATTAATGTTCTCGCTGTTGCTGTTTTTCAAATCGGCGGCGGATTCAACAACGGCCGCGATGATCGAGTCGTTCGTAGGCGTGACGTCTTCGATGACGTCACTGTGGTTGCGGTGGAGCCATTGGTTCTGCGTCTGCGAAGCGTCGGAATCGGAGGCAGTGTTGTTGTTAGCTGTGGTGCGTAAGTTAAGGAAATCGGTGTCCGTTAAGTGTGACGGTTGTTGATGTTGAGACGGTTCTTGGGAGCGAAGAAGCGCCGTGTTAAGCCAATTAGGCGCAGTCGTTTCGATGGTTTGTTGTTGGTGGTGAAGAGGAAGGTCTTGTGAGAGGTGATTGTGATGAAACGCCATGTGCGTGCGTGTTGTGTTGTGTGTGTGTTATGTATCTATCGATATCTATATATCTATGTATGTATGTATGTATCTATGCGGTGCCGTTTTGAAAGAGCGTGTTTGAGACTACTACGAGTTGAGTTTCTACTTTCTGCTGCAGTGCAGAGAGAGAGAGAGAGAGAGAGAGAGAGAGACTCGAGAGGAAGAGGTTTCTGTTGAAGGATACCTAGCTATATTAATATAGCTGGCCACTTAGGGAGACCTGTAATAATAGTAATAGTAACTAATAGTACTAGTAATTAATATCTATATATATAAACACCTAACGAGAGGGGGTGTTAAAAAGAAAAATGATAAATCTACTTAATATATATATATATATATATATATAATTACAATGGTAAAAATGACTGAATTCTCTTTTTTTTTTTTTTTTTTTTTTTTTTTTGAAATCGTTGGAAACTCCGCCACCAAACCACCCATTCTGGGCCGCGGCGCAGGTAAAACCCCCGGCTGCCCCAGGCTCTTACAAGAAGTTGCACCCCCTGGATTCGAACCCAGAACCTCAAAGTGAGATTCTGGACCCTTCACCACCAAGCCACACCCCTTGGGGGCAATGACTGAATTCTCATCAAACTATTAAGTAATTTTTTTATAGTTGTAAGTATGAGTGTTCAAAAAATTTGAGTCAACCCAATGACTCAAACTAATGAGTGTCGATTGAGTCTCATATTTAATATTGACCAATCCAAGCTGAATTTTTAAATAAAAAAATATTTTAATTTTAAAATTTGACTCGACCGACTCCACCTCATATTTTCTCTTCTATTTTTCATATTTGGATTCAATTTTTACTTTAACCTAACCCATCTAAATTGAAGAAAAATTAACCCGATATTTGCATTTGTTCACCTCTAATCATAAGCGACTTCGCTCATCTTATTGAACAAACGTATATACACGGTGTAATTAACTAATTATATAATTTCATGTGAATATTATAATATAATTATTTTTAAAATAAATATACAAATCTTTTTCTTATATATTACATCTCAAATACTAACCTCATACAAACCTCAAATTAAATATATTTCATGTACTTATGGCAAAAATTAAGGTAACTATATTATTATTTAGAGATATACCAGCGTATAATTTAATTTCAATTAATTAATTGATAAATAGGGAAGCCAAAATATTCGCGTAGACCCTTGATGGGTCTTCGGTTAATGCGAGGTTGATTGAGGGTAATCGGACGGTTGACGATTGTAAACGTGGCAAAGATTGGTGGTTTAATGTTGTAATTTAGATGGAGAATAAAGAGCATGGGGGACACTAGCTGTAATCATCGAACCAACGTACATGCAAAGTGGGCAGGCCTCAATGTGCAGTGCAGGTCGCCGTACTATATATAGAAGCGGCAGTTATCTCCACTCCAAGTGGCAAGTGTGATAACAGTCGCGTGGGTTACTGTTTTTCTCAAATTTGGAAACCCGCTGCTTTCAGACAGCCTAATGAATAAAAATTGAAAACTCTTCGTTTGCTTTTTACCCATTAAAAAGTACAATGACTTAATTATTTAGGGTAATATTAACGAGTGTGATAAATACACTCATTAAGAATATATTTTAGAAAGAATTTCATGGAAAAAATAATTAATTTTTTGATAATTTTTTTCATTTCTCATAAAATAGTGTGAAAATTTTCCAAAAATAGATCATTAATGAGTGCTCTTAGGGCACTCGTTAGCATGATCCAATTATTTATTATTAATGTTCTAACTTCTTTGGTGGCTCGGATCCTAAAACTAGGGGTGAGTAAAGTTAATTTCGGTTCCGATTCCGCATGAAAGGAAAAAATCGGTTCCTAATTAAATGGAACTGAAACCTACCCAATTAAATATGGTACCCTATTAATCGGTTTCAATTCAGTTTCGAGTGAAACCAAAACCTACCCAATTAAATAGGGCACCCTATTAATCGGTTCTAATTCGGCTCCGCGTGGAATCGGAACCTACCCAATTAAATATGATATCATATTAATCGGTTCTGATTCTGTTCTAATTTACCCTATTTATTTTTTATTGTCAAACTTTCAAAATTCAATTATTTCTCACACTTGAATATTACATAATATTCTTGGCAACTGTCCATAAAGAAATAAAATAATAAATAAAACTACATATTGCATAATATTTTTTACTAAATACATAATATTCTTGTAGGAAGTGTCTGGGTTTAAATTGAGTTTTAATTGGGTTTTAATTTGAGTTTTAATTGGGTTTAAATTGGGTTTTAAAACTGGTTATGAAATTGGGTTTAAATTTGACATTAATTTGGGTTATGAAATTGGGTTTTAAACTGGTTATGAAATAGAGTTTTAATTTGATTCCGAAATTTATCCTAAATTCGGTTCCCAAAACAGGTTCCGGAACCGGACCGTTTAAATTCGGTTCTTCCATTTTGGAACAGGAACCGGTCAGGTTCCAACCGATTTCGGTTCCAAACCCGAAACACAGGTCCGGTTCCAATCAGTTCCGGGTAGAACCGGAATGAGTGCTCAGCCCTACTAAAAGCAAGATACTTCAAGAATCGTCAGTTCCTTGATGCAACTTTCGGTTACAACTCATCTTACATATGGAGAAGTATTCTTTGGAGAAGGGAAGCAGTGAAGAAATGATCTCGATCTATGGAAGCAATTGGGTGCCTAGACCTAGTAACTTCAAGCCAGTTTCCTGCAATATCGCCCAGATTATGTAAGAGTGAAAGATCTAATGACAGAATGCCACACTTGGAATGAAGAAATCATATATCAATGCTTCTTACAGATTGATGCTCTGGAAATTCTTAAAATTCCTTTGCCACGACAGCCAAGGGAAGACATCTTTTGTTGGCATTTTGAAAAAATGGAGGATTCTCGGTAAATAGTGCTACCCACATGATCATGGATGAAAACACAGAGGGCGCAACCTCAACTTCTGCTGCTCAAAAGAATCATGGGAATGAGACGTGGTCTTTAATCTTGTCGGCGAAAATCAAGATCTTCTTATGGAGATGTATGCTCAATTTCCTACCAACAGCTTCAAGGCTCTATGCGAAGAAGATCAATAAGGATAACAGAAGTCTTAGATGTGGATGGCAAGTTGAGACAATAACTCATGCATGTTTCATTGTAAAGCCTTCAAATAGTGTTGGCAAATGTCTCATCTCAAAGCCTTCATCAAGAGATGCAAGTGAGAGTCATATATCTGTTTCAAGCGGGTCTCATCAACCTTATTAAAGATGAAATAACTCAGGCTTCAAGTATGATGTGGGCTTGCTGGGGTGTCAGAAACGAAGAACTTTTCCAGGGTATCCGTAGAGACACCAAATATGTAATGGCAATAGCAAAAGTTGTTTGTGTTTCTTTTGAAGTCCTGAATAAACGGAATGAGGAACACATCAGCAACATGGCCTCAAACTACAATGGTGAGTGGTCATTACCGGCCGAGAATGAAATTAAAATTAATGTTGATGTTGCCACCAATGAAGAACAAGCTGTGGTAAGTATAAGTTCAATTGCAAGAGATCATTCTAGGGCAACTCTAGCTTGTATTCTGCAGAGGAATACCTTTGGTGATGACCCTGAATTTATTGAGGCAGAGGCAATGCTGATAGGAATTAGAGCTGTTAGTCAGCTGGGTTTAAAATCTGGGTCTATTGTTATTGAATATGATGCTCAAAATGTTGGAGGTTGTACTTGGAACGTCAATCTGAATAATGTATTGTACATTATATTTTATTATTTATTAATAAAATAACTACATTTTCATTTCAAACCTTATTAATGGTAATGTCATTAGGCATATTAAATTGATATGTAAATATGCTAAAAATGACATCGACCTCAGAATAGTCATGTAGTAATACTGGACACTGGGTGATCCGACATTGGGATAATATTACTATTATAAATTATTCTTAAAGTAAATATTCATAGTCGTTAGTTTTTGAATACGATCGAATTCCTATAATCTAGAAGACTAACACATGACGTATATTGGAATTGGAGTTTCAATGGTTTAACCCGATGTACCATGAGCTTTGGAAGCTCGTATAGACGTGTGGGTATTCGTTGGAGCAAATACTGAAAGACTCACAGATTATTCCTAATAGTTGGAAGTACACACCACCGTTAATAGGAATCTCCTCGAGTCGAGTAGCATATGTGATCTTTTGACTATAGGATACCATTGATTTTGTGTGAGATCATTCATACTTAGATGCCATGTATGTCAGAAAAAATACTCGGCCAACGGTTCGGTTCGGTTTCAAATCGAACAGTTTTCGATTCCACAAGTGTGGAACTAGAACCGAATCGGATAATTCCGGTCGGTTCCGGTTCCATAAGATTTTGAACCGAGAATCGAAATTGAATCGGAATAGAACCGGACGGTTTCGGTTCATCATGGATATAGAGCATGAGTGTATTTTAAAATAATAAAATGAAATACTATACTACATTATGAGTTCATAGGAAAAAATCGGGGACAAATCGAAGTCTCGAAGTATAGAAACAGGTAAAAACGAGTTTTTACGCACATCGCACGCCAAGGGTATGCATGCGCAAGCTTACCTGTAGCTTGCTCATGCTGCTTACAGTTTCAATTTTCCATAAACACTTACAAATACCCAAAATTTAATTTTTAACATCAAAACCAAGATCAACACATATTAAATAACAAATTCATATTTTTCAAAATATCAAATACTTGTTTACAAAACATAAATATATTCCAAATACAAATATGCATAAATTTGAATCTAAAATATGAAACAAACAAGAATCCCACAAATAAGTAACCATTTAATAATTTTATATCACTTAAAGGTGGTCAAGTAATTCGAGAATAATAGCCATAATTCTAAACTATTTCTTTAGAGTTCAAAACTCCAATTTTGTGTTATATTTCCAACACAAACAAAACTTTACCAAATCACAATCAAAATTATTTTGTAATGCTTCTCAAGCATATTGAACACAAATCTTTGTTTCAACCTTTTAAGCTATGTTATTATGCATCAAATATATAATACATCATCACATATTTCATTAATGATCTCAAATCATTAATAAAAACATAACTTAATTAACAACATCTAAACTTACCTATTAAGCTTGAATGAAAGATTATATATTCTAAGTGAAAATGAAAGAAACTTCCAAAGTTTCTCTCACACTTGTTTTCTTGGTTGAAACTTACTTTTCAAAAATTACACAAGGTTGTCTTAAATAATCAAGCTTTGAATTTTTAATTAATAAAAGTTTTAATCAACTTTTTGGTGGGCTTAATCTAATTTGTCTAGATATGCATATTAGGTGTAACTAATCAACTTTGTATACTACTTTAATTTAATTCAATTAAATCTAGACAAAAATTCTAACCGCTTGATTAATCCAACTAATCAATTTTATCTACTACTTTGATTTAATCTAATTAAATCAAGACAAATACACATATTATTACATATTTTATAATTACCAAAATATCCTCTAATGGTAGAGATAGTTATGAAATTACAATAAAGCTCTTGTGTGATTATAAATATGAATTAATCTAATTAATCACAATTGGTCAAGTAAATAATTAATGTTATCCAATAACACTTAATTACTTTTATTACTAATTATAATATAAAATGTTATTTATTATCAAAGATAATCGGCTACCATAGTGCTCAACGAGTACACTTCATATTATGGAACTCTATAAGTCCAAACATGTTCGTCATATAAGTCTAGCTAATATGTACGTAATTCGGTCATCTCCAAATTTGCAAAGAACATGAACGACCTTTCTGAACTATACAAGTCGAGGTTATCACATATGTTTAACAATCCATATGTCATAGGCCATCCAAGTTGTGCTTAGGAAACATAGATTACACCGTCAACTTTCCAATACTTGCATCTCATGTTGTCGATATGTTCATGTTGCTTTACAACTATTATGAACACAAATTCTGATATATATATATATATATATATATATATATATATATATGAGATTAACCCTATGTGATCAGCTTTGGCCAAAGTCTTAAGAATCACGACTTACTAACATGGATATCTTAACCCCTTATGGTACATATACAAACCGACATATCATATCTTGATAAGTACTGGATTAACGAATGCATCGGTCCACACCCAACGAACATCTAGCGATCAGACTATGAAAAATATCTGACATATATGACATCAAGTGTGGAGGATCACATACAAGATCAATGTTATCTTATAGTCAAATGATCACATATGTTACTCGACTCGAGAATATTCCTATTAACTGTGGGGTATACTTCCAACTATTAGGAATCACTTGTGAGTCATTCAGTATTCGTTCCAAAAAATACCCACATGTCTATATGAGCATCTCTTACTCATGGTCCATTGGGTTAGACTGTTGGAACTCAAATTCCAATACACAACATGCACTAGTCTTCTAGGTTATAGGAATTCGACCGTATTCGAAAACCAACGACTATGAATATATATACTTTAAGAATAGTTTATAACTGTCATAATATCTCAATGACAGACCACCTAATGTCCAATATTATTATGTGACTATTATAAGGTCAATGTCATTCTCAGCATTTAAATATATAAACTAATATGCACTAAGAGATAATGACACAATAATTACCATTAACAGATTTGAAATGAAAATATAATTATTTTATTAATAAATAAAAAAATATAATGTACAATACATTATTCAGATTGACGCTCCAAGCACCAACTCCAACAATAATAACTAGCATAGGGTCTGCACTTTGTGTGGGTTGAGCATATATTTTAGGTATTAATCTTGTAAATGCTCTGAATCTTGTCGGTTTTATAGTTTAAATGAGAAAATTGATTTACTTACACGAAATATTCCTGCCTCATTCATTTTCTTTTAGTTCTCAAATAATATTTCTAATTCACTGTGCAATAGTTGTCAGAGTTTGCATCCTGAAGTACAATAAATAATAAATAATTCATGAAACAATAAAACTTATAGAAATATTTCAAAAATAAAATAACAAATAACAATATACCTGAAATCCAAAAAAATTATTAAGTTTTGTGGGCGGCTATTATTTAGGTTTTTTAATTTAGATATTAGATTTTACTTTTATACTATAATATATATTTTATTTTAATAATTTATTATTTTTATTTTATAATTTAATAATTAAAATATTAATTGTATAGATTATGTGCCACGTATATTTTTTTAATAGAAGATTATAATATATCTTCTTATTATAATATGTAATAAAAAAATAATTGTAGATATTAAGTGTCATGTGACGCAATGAGAAAACTTAAAAATATTTAACTATATATATATATATTCTTTATCGGATTATATATGATATTATTTAAAAATTAATTGGATAGTATAGTATATTTTATTGTTATAGGATCTGTTTGGTATTTTGGTTTGACCCGTGGTGAGATGACAAAACTGTATTTGAGTCAAAATACAGTTTTTAAGTGTTTGGTTAATTATGAGAAATTACGATTACTAATCATGATTTCTTTCAAAAATTGAGTTTTGTAAAAGCTATTAGATTTTCTCCACTATCAAAATATTAAAAAAGATTACCGCAATTATTTTATTGTATAAATCAAAATTTCATAACACCTTTTATGAACCACCGTTTGTTTACCACATTTTTCTAATCACAACATCAAACAGCCATAATAGGATTTTTATTTAATAGATTTATTAATTTAATTTTATAATTTAACAGTATTTTATAATTATAATAGAATAGTATAATGTATTTTCTTATGACAATATAGTTCTTATAAAATTATAATTTGTTATTTTATTTTAATTATTTTTTTATTTAATAAAAAAAACAATTGTATAGCTATTTTAATTTTATAATTTAATAATAAAAAATTAATTATACAGGTTAATTGTAAAGATTGAGTGTCACGTATGTTTTTTATTTTAATGAGAGGTTATAATAATATATTTTCTTATTATAATAGGTTTCTTTGTTTAATTTTATAATCTAATAATAAAAAATTTAACTATGAATTAATTAATTAAATTAATAAGTTTCTCTACTTTAATAGTATATAAAAGGGTTTTTATGTTAATAATTTATTATTTTAATTTTATAATTTAAGAATAAAAAATAATTATAGAGATATTTTAATTTTATAATTTAATATTGTAGATAATTTAATAGTGTTTTTTTAATAGGATACTAGAATATTTTTTCTTATTATAATAGAATTCTTATAAAAGTATAATATGATTTTTATTTAATAGATTTATTAATTTAATTTTAACTTTAATATGAAGTCGTCATGTGACGCAATGAGAATATTTAAAAATATTTAACACATGCATATATGGGAAATGCTAACGAGTGCCCTTAAGGCACTCGTTAAGAATCAATTTAAGAAAAATTTGATGGAAAAAAGAAAAAAAAATCATTAATGTTTTGACAATTTTTCATTCCCCATTAAAATGATGTTAAAATTTTGAGAAATCACTTTTCAATATTAGAGAATGAGAAGTAAGATCTAATTTGAAAAATCTCTTATGTTGACCTTTCTATTTAATAATTAAAAAATAATTGGGAATTGCCCTATTCAATCATGAAACTTAACAATGTTTTTAAAATCGGATTAGACCGAATCGAGAACCGACCATTTGTCTGGTCCGGATAATAGCTAGCTGCCTATAAAATCGGTGAAAATCGATCAAAATCAGTGAACTGATTAAAAACCGAGGAACCAATAAAACCGAATTTTATCTTCTTTTTTTTTTAAAAAAACTTTGTAAATGAAATGGCGTCATTTTGGGTATAAACAAAACAAGGGCTTTTTAAATTGGAGAAAATGAAAAAGGGATGAAGCCATAACCGTCTCTACCTCTCAAACTCAACTCTATGCCTCTCTCAAGTCTCAACTCAACTCTCGTCTCAACAGTCAACACTCAGCTGATCGTTTCTTTCGTCTCAAGTGTGTTTGATTTGTTTTCTTAATATTCATCAATTCAAACTTCACAGGGCAAGTTTTGATAATTGAGGGCGTTGTTGTAAAATTTCATATTTAGGTTTACAAAGAAACAGCAACATACGATATGTTGTTTTTTTTTTTTTTTTTTTTTTTTAAATTTTATTTTAGAGATGTAGCAAAATAAGTCTTTTAGAGGGATTGCAGATTCTGAATTTTGGATGGAGTTTGTAGATGTACCAAAATATTTATGTTTGATGGCTCCTCTCCTCTTGTCCAGTTGGCAACAAATTTTTGTTCTGTTTTTTCATCAAAAATTTATTGATTTGAATTATTGGTTTTTGACGCAATGTTGAGAGAGAGCAATGTAAATACTTTGTTTCAGAGCCCTTCCAAGTTGTGTAATTTTTATAAATATATTTTTATAAATTTAAATTAATTAATATTATTTATGATATGATTTTGTTAATTGATATTAAACTTTTTCGATGAGTCTTTAAAAAATGGGTAGTTGCTAATTAGTATTATCCTAAAAAAGCACGCTCCCGAGAATCGAGCTGATGCCATGAGAACCGTCCACGTGGATTTGATTGCGGATGTAGGACCCGCGAGGATTTTGACTTTTCTTACTGCCGCCGCCTTAAGCAATGCATTCTGCAGCTAGTCAGTAGTCCCCAAGGACGAGTAGGGCCCACATATGAGTAATAGCAAATTAAGGGAGAGTATTGGCCTGAATGGTCCCCTACCTACTTGATTTCTCTTTCTTTTCTTATTTTCAATTTCGATATTTATTTATTTTTTTTTTTATTTTTTTTTTAATGTGACCTGCCGTCAGGCAAACGGCAGAGGGAACGGGGCTTACGGTTCAAAGGAAATGTCTATTCAAGTAACAGAAATTTGGACCACATTATAGATTTAAAGGTCAAAAAAATTGCTTATTAATTAAAACATGCTAATCAAGTAAAAAACCTTCAAAATGGACTAAAAAAAAAATTACTAAATCAACAGCCAGCGGGGGCTCAATCCTAATCCTATTTCTAACCGTGAGAGTTTAAAATACCGTTTATTATAGAGTATTGGTTGAGAAATGTATATTTGGCTGTAGGTCAATTTTCAAAAATATATATATATATAGGTCAGATTAAGGCTAATCCTAAAGTAGATCCGACCGAGATTCCGACTCGGATCAAACCAAAACGGAAGGAACTGTCCAGGATCGAAACCGAATTAGAAGATGAAGGATATATAAACCCCTTCTCACGTGGTCTATTGTCCGTTTTAAAGACCGGTTGATTCAGTCTGTATGACTTTATTTCAATGAGACCTCATTTTTACGTATACAAGACTCAAACTCAGGCGATATCTCATCATGTTGGTGTTGAATTTGCATATGTGATACCACCAAGCTGTTGTAATCTTATTGTACCACACGGGCAAGTTGACAAGACAACCCCATAAATCTAGTTTTGCATACATAAAAAATAAGATCTCCTTGCAAATAAAATCGTAAAAATGTGGATACGAGTTTTCACATGAGTCCCACAATCGAGAATATAGATTTTAAGGGCACTAGCGAACCTGCAAAACAAGGGTAGTATGAGTGGGGAGTACTGCCCACCGGTGTGGTGGAAGTCGTAGGCTCTCCGACGCTCAAGTCAGTAGTGTGGATAAGACGGAAGTAAGGAGAATAGGGCCTAAAGTTACCTCTATCTCCGTTTGTTTGCCGTGAGGGCGGGGTGCTGTTATTTCTTGGATGATAAGCTGTGGTACTGTGGAAAATATTCGATGCCCCCTTCATGTCATGTCCCTTCCCTTTTATAAGTCTTCTGGTGTGGGTCATTTAATCTTCTTCTACCCGTTGGAATCTCTGTAACTGTTGATTTTAATGGTGAAGTTTATGACTCTTTCTCTGTAACTGTTGATTTAATAGGTTGGGTTTATGAGTTTAGGCGTTTTCCCAATCTGGTAACTGATGAGTCTGTTGGCCATCCTGATGTGATCCATCAGTGGTGATGGGCTTTTGGCTGGTATGGTCTCTCGACCCGATATTGGTCTTCAGACTGGATTTGACAGTGGGACTTGGATCTCTGGTTTCGTGGTTGGCTTATAGGTGAAAATATCGGTTTTACCCTTGGGCCCAAATTTGGCCCACACAGTTTGTCCCATACTCTCTAAGTCTAGAAGTCATTGACTTGGAGAGTACCTTTGCGTATGTCGAATGAAACAGGGCATGCGTAGTTGCTTTACTGATCCTGGCAAGGGCTCAAAGCCAATCCACACAATATTTCGTCGTACGGACTGAGGGAGTCTGACCCCAATTGTTTTGTCACGAGTCCTTCAGTGGTATTCTTGGTTATTGATACATATGGTCGTTGAGGAGGAGTTTCACTCGACAATGTCGTATGAACTGAGGGAAGTCCATATCTTCATTTGACTCGACATGAGTCCATGGGGGATGTCCCCGGTCGACTGAACCGGGTAAAGGCTCATGAGTAACTTCACTCGATATGTTGTATGGACTGACGGAAGCCCATATCTTCATTTGACTCGACATGAGTCCATGAGGAATGTCCCCGGTCGACTGAACCAGATGAAGGTTCATGAGTAATTTCACTCGACATGTCATGTGGACTGAGGGAAGTCTATGTCTTTATTTGACTCGACATGAGTCCATGGGGGATGTCCCCGGTCGACTGAACCAGATGGAGGTTGAGGAGTAATTTCACTCGATAATGTCGTATGGACTGAGGGAAGTCCATGTCTTTATTTGAATCGACATGAGTCCATAGGGGATGTCCCTGGTCGACTGAATATGAGTAATTTCACTCGACAATGTCGTATGGACTGAGGGAAGTTCATGTCTATATTTGACTCGACATGAGTCCATGAGGGATGTCCCCGGTCGTCTGAACATGAGTAATTTCACTCGAAAATGTCGTATGGACTCAGGGAAGTCCATGTCTCTATTTGACTCGATATGAGTCCATGGGGGATGTCTCCGGTCGACTGAACTAGATGAAGGTTAGGAGTAATTTCACTCGACAATGTCGTATGGACTGAAGGAAATCCATGTCTTTATTTGACTCGACATGAGTCCATGGGAGATGTCCCCAGTGAGTGAACCAGATGAAGGTTCAGAAGTACTTTCACTCGACAATGTCGTATGGACTGAGGGAAATCCATGTCTTTATTTGACTCGACATGAGTCCATGGGGGATGTCCCCGGTTGACTGAACCAGATGAAGGTTCTTGAGTGATGTCACTCAACATGTCGTATGGTCTGAGGGAAGCCCATATCTTCATTTGACTCGACATGAGTCCATGAGGAATGTCCCCGGTCGACTGAACCAGATGAAAGTTCATGAGTAATTTGACTCGACATGTCGTATGGACTGTGGGAAGTCCATGTCTCTATTTGACTCGACATTAGTCCATGGGGGATGTCCCCAATCGACAGAACCAGATGAAGATTCATGAGTACTTTCACTCGACATGTCGTATAATGAGGATGTTCTTTAAACCAAGACTTTTAAGTGTGTTATGTCGAGTGACTTTGTTTTCTTTGCCATGCCTTTTATGCCGTTTCTTATTCGACAGTAGGATTCTTCTAGGTTTCTTTCTAGCCATTTAATGCAAACCCTAACGTATGTTTCGAGGAGTTTTTGGCGGGAATTTGAGGCGCCAAAATGGAAGTGTGTATAAGAGAGCTTCGAGTATTCATTTGCCTCATTTTCAAAATTTCACTTCAGAGATCAAGTTGGGAGAACTCTCAAGCCTTCAAGGTATTCTTCAAAAACCCATCTCTTGTTCTTCATTATCTTTAAACATTCATAGCGTAGATTCAAGCTGTTCTTAGGTAATATTAAGCTGTTTGATCCTTAGATCTATTATCAAAATTGTGTTTGTGGGTTTTGATCTTTAGAGAATAGATTTTTAAGAAATTTAGTGTTTGTATGTTTTCCGTGTGGAGAATGTCGAGTAGAGAATCCTTAGGCAGTCTAGGTGCTAAGATTGATAAATTTGTCGAATCATCTTCAAGTAAGACGAAAGAGGTCGAAGTATATAGAGATTGGTCGTATCAAGATCTAATCGAGGCTAGGTTAATAACCATAGCCGAGTTATCCCAAGAAGTCCCCACTGAAGCCATACCACTTAGAACTTTACCAGCCATTGCAGATTCGAGTGAAGTACCTAGTACAAGTGAACCAACGAATCTGCTAACGAAGAACCCTACTAGTCATGTGATAGAAAGAACTCTGATGGAAATCAGATTCAAAAATAGGTTTCCAGACTCAATAGAAGTGAGATTACCCTTGTCGAGTGAAAGAATTGATTATAAAGTTCCATGATGGATTGGGTTCTATGAACGGCCCTTTGCGGAATGACTGAGGTTCCCCATACCAAGATTAGTTTGGGAGGTCTTAGACCACTTTCAAATTGCTCCTTCTCAATTGATGCCTAATACTTGGAGGATTCTGTTGTCGATTGAATGCATGGCTTTTGAATCAGGAGTGTTCTTTGAGGTGAAGGATGTTCTGTCCACATACTACTTAAATGAACACTTGACTGAGAAGGGAAGATATACCTTGTTTCTTCGACATATGAAGAAACATTTAGTCACTGGACTTCCAACGAATGATAGGGGAAATTGGCAGTCTGATTACTTCTTTGTGAGAGATGAGGGTATTTTTGGGTCTGCTGGAGCTGGTCGAATCCCAGAATATTGGTGATTGTCGAGTGAGTATTTTTCTCTAACATGTGTTGACCGGTGCTTACACACACGTGTATAACGCAAGCGCACGTATCGTTCAAGTAGTATAAAAAGTATCGATCCCACGAGGACTTAATACATAATCTATTAATTTATGAGGTCAAATGATTACTAGTATCTAACAGGTTTATTGATTGATTTGAAATGATGATGATATTGAATTCAAAAACAAGTAAATAAAATTGCGCAAAAGTAGGTTGAGGAAAATTCAAATTTATAAAACTATCTAGGGTTGTGATTCTTTCTAATATCTTTTTAAAGATAAAGTGGTTATTTTATGTTTGTGTAATTTATCGGTTTACTAACCTGGAACACAAAATTATGCGAAAGCCTCTGTCGATGGTCAGACGCAAATACCCAGTATAACCCAATTGAACCATATGTCTATGTCAACCAAATTACCTGAATTCATTAAGTTTAAGTTCCAATTATGGCTACCACCGCCCGACAAGTATATGTATATCTTGTAAGGAAATCAATTAAAGGGTTATCTATCCTCAATGAAGATCGTGAGCTATTAAGTCTAAGGGTGAAACCCAAAATTCCTTTGTCAAGTTTATTTTAGATTTACCAGATCAATCTTATTAATGGCCAGTTAACAAGACGCATTAAGCTTAAGACTTAATAAGTAAACCTTTAAATTACCCAAACTATAAAATAACCCCTTATAAACCGGTGATATTAAAAGTCATCACAGCCCCATATAACTAATTTATTTACGACACATAACTAGGGCTAGTAAAAACTTAAAAGTAAAAGACATAAAGTAAAAATGCTGAAAAGTAATTGCGGTAAAGTAAATTACAATAAAATAAAATGCTAAGGTAAAAAGATCAACTTTTACTATTTACTATTTAGATATCTCCCTTAATATAATATATTAACTTGTGATTATTTTACCAACCAGCCATATAGGCGGTAACCTGATTAAGTCAAATTAAGTCCAACCAGCCATAAAGGCGGAACCAAAATAAACCTGCCATATAGGCGGTAAGAAAATTTAATTACCAACCGACCAATCTGGCGGTATCCTTGCTTAGTCAGGTTTAAACCAGTTTAAAATGAATTACCAACCGACCAATATAAGGGTATCCTCATGTACGGGCCAAATTTGGGCCCAGTGATAAAATCAACATTTACCTCAAGACTAACCACTAAACCGGGAGCCCATTAGTAGATCCAACCTACAAGCAAAAATTTCATACAAGGAAACTCCGCGGGCCGCCTCATGGGCCCAAACTCGTTAACATGAAGATAACCAACGGACACCAGTTACCAAAATCAAGAAAGAATCTGAATTCATAAACATCACCATGAAGTTGACGGTTTTGAGGGACAAACACGATCGTTAGTTATCAGACATAAATCACCTGAATTAAACCATCATTAACAACGACTCCAACAGGCAAAATAGGGACCCCACATCAGGGAACCTATAAAATAAGGAGACAAGGCAATAGAGATGGATCTTCTTCAGACTACTCATATCACCTAGATACTACTCCAATATTCCGCCCTCACGGTAAACAATTTGTGGTTGAGGTATTCCATAGACCTTAATCCTTTCATCTTGACCTCATTCGTCTTTAGGCTAACTTGAGCGTCGGAGTGCCTAGGACTTCCACCACACCGGTGGGCAGTAACCTCATATTTCGCTCTACTCTTGTTTTACAGGTTCGTTCGTGCTCCTCAACTCACTTTCTCGATTGTGGACCTCGACCGAAATCAGCCTCCATAATTTGGCGCCCACCGTGGGGCAACGAGCGAATTTCGCAAAAGTTATACACACCAACAAAACAGTCTGAAATGGCCTCAAGCAATGAACAAACCCCGGATCCCTTGATGGCACAACTTGCCATTCTCTAAGAACGACTGCAAGTTATTGAAGAAGAGAATCTAACGATGCGAAACTCCAACGAAAGTCTACAAAAAAAATTGGAGCAGTTATCATCCAATCCCCAACATAACACTCAAGGCCAAACCAGCAATCCAGACGACCGAAGCAATCCAACAATCCCGCCCATGAAGGATGGGCCAAACAAAAATCACCAGCCTACTTCGCATGACCCGAACTCTCTCATCGATCCATCCCAACAAATCGATACCTCTATCTGAAGAGAAATGATTGAATTTAAGGAAGCAATAATGTCGAGACTACCAGGGGTAAGGCTGCCAGTCAGTAAGAGTAGGGCCGGAGCAATCTCTGATACCCCGTTTGTGGAGTCAATTGTTGTTCTTGAATTGCCCAAGAAATTCATCCCACCCGAAATGAAGCAATATGATGGGTCCGCCGATCCAGACTACCACATAATACATTACAAGTACAAGATGATGTCAACCGGCTTGTCCCCAAGTCAGTGGGAGGCTGGAATGTGTAGATGCTTTGGGGAGACACTGGCGGGACCTGCCCTTGCTTGGTTCATTAACCTACCCTACAGGTCAATCGAGTCCTACCAAGAGCTGGCTGACAAGTTCGTGCAACACTTTGCAAGTTCATGAAAATTAGAAAAGACTTCAGACGACCTTAATTCTATACAGCAGAGAAGAGGAGAGTCATTACAGAGCTATGTGGCCTGGTTCAACCGGGAAAGAATTACAATCCCGGATCTCCACCAGCCTACAGCGGTCGAAGCCTTCCGAAATGGACTACTTTATGACAGTGGGCTCTACAAGAAATTGACAAAGTTTCGGTGTCACACCATGGACCAGGTCATGGCACGGGCCCAGGTAGAAATAAGGTGGGAAGAAGATAAAAGAAATAAAAGAAGGGAAGATATTACGAATGCACGAGTGGACCAAAGGCCTGTTGCTCCTAGGCGACACGATATGGATATCCACTCTTACAATGAAGGGAGGAGCCATCCAAGAGGAGAGCGACGACCTTTCTACAAAAGTATTGACAGACGACCAAGGCCATACAAAAGTAGGGAGGAGCTGCCAACAAGCAAACCCAGGCTCCCGAACTATAACTTTACGATTTCTCCCGGGGAACTGGTCTCTGTGCTTAAGAAGATGGGGAATGAAGTAAAGTGGCCTCCACGCTCCAGTGACAATTCAACCAAAAATGACAATAGGAAGTGGTGTGAATTCCACATGGACTATGGTCATACGACAGCGGAATGTGTAGCTTTGAGGTTAGAAGTTCTGGAGCTACTAAACAAGGTTTTCCTGAGGGATCTGCTCACTGATAAAGGGAAAGCAACCCTGGCGCGAAGGGACGAGAGAGATGGTCAAGGAGAAATTCCAACTCCACCACCCCCAATTAATAACACCGTTAATGTCATTTCAGGAGGATTGGGAATCAGTGGAGCAACATTTTCGGCAGCTAAACGACATTCAAGGGCTCTGGCAAATAATACTTCACATACCTCGATGTCTGTGGAGAAAGTCTTCACGGATTTGATGATAGAGTTTCCAGACGACGAGGATTCACACAATTTAAATCCACACCATGACGCTTTAGTTATTTCCTTGCATGTGGCCAACTTTATGATCAAACGAGTACTGGTCAACACTGGCTCCTCAGCTAATATAATTTTCGCTAGTGTCATTGCTGACATAGGGGCCGAGCTGGATAAAATAAACCGGCAGACGAGAGTACTGATCGGGTTTAGTGGAGAGCAAAAATTCACCATGGGGGAAATATCACTCCCAGTCTACGTAGCCGGCGTCAACAGAATGACCACATTTCTGGTCTTGGATAGCCCTTCAACCTACAATCTGATCATGGGCAGACCTTGGATTCACGACATGAGGGCAGTGTCATCTACTTACCATCAAGTAATAAAATTCCCTACCAAGTGGGGGGTTCAAGAAATTAAAGGTGATAGATTGGCGTCAAGAAACTGCTACTAGACGACTTTGAAGGCTAAAACCGAGTCAGCATAGCAATTACTGACTGGGCCTCGTGCTCCGGAGCCGACTCTACCAAATATAGAGAAGTTTGACTAGGTCCAGATTCACTCTCAGTTTACAGATCACAAGGCATTAGTTGGAGCTGACTTAGATCCCAAACTAAGAGCCGACTTAATTGAATTCTTGAAGAGGCGACACGACAGTTTTGCATGTCTCACAAAGATATGACTGGAATCGATCCGCAGCTCATTACTCACGAATTGCATGTGGATCCAGACCACACCCCGGTTCGGCAGAAAAGAAGAAAGTTCGCCCCTGAAAGGAACCGAATCATTGATGAATAGATTCAGAAGTTATTGCAGAACGGAGCAGTTAAAGAAGTACAGTTTCCGAAGTGGCTTGCAAATGTTGTAGTTGTGAAGAAAAAGAATGGAAAGTGGAGAGTCTGCATCGACTTTACGGATTTGAACAAAGTTTGTCCAAAGGACTCGTTCCCATTGCCTCATATTGATTCAATGGTCGACGCAACAGCAGGGCATGAGTTATTAAGCTTTATGGATGCGTATTCAGGCTACAACCAGATCCTCATGCATCCTGACGATCAAGAGAAGACAGCATTTGTCACAAACCAAGGGATTTTTGTTACAAGGTCATGCCATTCGGCTTAAAAAAAGTGGGAGCAACATACCAACGACTGGTCAACAAGATGTTCGACAATCAAATTGGGAAGACAATGAAGGTTTACATAGACGACATGCTGGTGAAGTCCATCAAATCGGAGCAACACTTTAATCATCTGGAAGAAGCCTTCGACATCATAGACAGGTACGGAATGAAATTGAATCCTACTAAGTGTGCATTTGGTGTCGTATCAGTGAAATTCTTGGGGTACGTAGTCACTCGACGAGGAATAGAAGCGAATCCAGACCAGATTAGATCAATTCTCGATATTCCATCTCCTTCCAGCCCGAAGGACGTCATGCGGCTAACTGGGAGGATCGCCGCGTTAAACAGGTTCATCTCCAAATCCACAGATAATAGTTTTTTGTTCTTTTCAGCTTTGAAAAAGGCAAACAGCTTTGAGTGGACTCCTGCTTGTGAGGAAACACTGAAATGACTCAAACAGTACTTCACTACACCTCTCTTGTTGTCGAAACCACACGACAATGAGAGGCTCTACCTCTATTTGGGAGTTTCAGAACATGCGGTTAGCGGAGTCTTAGTGAGAGAAGAGTCAGTAACATAACAACCAGTCTACTACGTAAGCAAAGCATTGTTGGGAGTAGAATCACGCTACCCGTTAATGGAGAAATTGGTTTTCGCCCTTGTTACGGCCACGAGAAAACTCAGACCTTACTTTCAAGGACACATGATCACGGTATACACGACGTATCCATTTAGAAGCATACTCCATAAACCAGAATTGTCATGAAGATTGATGAAGTGGGCAATTGAACTCGGGGAACACGACATAACTTACCAGCCTAGGATCGCCATCAAATCTCAAGCACTGGCAGATTTTATGGCCGACTTCGCTCCCGATCTCCTTACAGTGGTTGAAACTGAGATCAACTACATCCAGCCGACAATACCTTGGAAGTTAGCAGTCGACGGGTCCAGCAACAAAAGGGGCTGCGGCCTTGGAATCATGATAACTACCCCGACAGGTGACACTTTGCAACAGGCAATCAAATGCGGTTTTAGAGTTATCAACAACGAAGCAGAGTACGAGGCATTGATCACAGGATTATTATTAGCTAAAGAACTGGGAGCCGGGGTGATAGAAGTGAAATCCGACTCTCAATTGATAGTCAACCAAATCGAAGGATCTTATCATGTTAGAGATCAAGCGATGGCATCCTACTTACAAAAGGTAAACGATATACGGTCGACATTTGAGAAATTTTCCATAACCCAAGTCCCAAGAAGCTCCCAGGCAGATGCATTGGCAACCCTCGGATCGAAAATGGAGGGGGACAAACCACGAACAATACCTGTAGTGCATTTGAGCTGGCCGGCAATTTGGAAGGAAGAAACAGTTGTTGCAGCGGTCGATTCGGTCGACACTTGGATGACGCCTATAGTAGAGTATTTACAAAAAGGCTCACTTCCAGAAGACAAAGTGCAAGCCAGAAAAATCCAGAGACAGTCTGCGAGGTTCGTTGTGTTCGACGGTCAGTTGCTAAAAAGATCTTTCACATGACCTTATTTGAAGTGCCTAACACACGACGAAGCACATCATGTGTTGACAAAGTTGCATGAAGGGGAGTGTGGAAACCATTATGGTGGTAGGAGCCTGGCTCTTCGAGCGCATTCGACAGGATATTATTGGCCGACAATGAGAATTGACTCCACATAATTCACTAAAAAGTGTGACAAGTGCCAGAGATTTGCACCAGTTCCCCATCTTCCACCAGAGAAACTACATCCCATTATATCTCCATGGCCGTTTATGAAGTGGGGAATGGACATAGTAGGAAAACTCCCAACCGCGTCTGGCCAACGAGTCTACATGCTTGTGATGATAGATTATTACTCAAAGTGGATAGAAGCTGAAGCATTCGCTAGAGTACGCGACAAAAAAGCTCAAACATTCGTGTGGAAGAACATCATTTGTCGATTCAGAAAACCAAGAGAAATTATGACTGACAATGGCTCTCAATTCATCAGCCATCACTTTCAAAACTTTTGCAGGAACTGGGGCATAAAATTAAACTTTTCGACACCACGCTATCCACAAGCGAACGGTCAGGCCGAGTCGTCCAACAAGACGATCATGAACACTTTGAAGAAGAGGTTGGATAATACTAAGGGCGCTTGGGCGGATGAACTTCCAGAGTATTGTGGTCATACAGGACAACGGTGAGGTATTCGACAGACAAAACTCCTTTCGCATTAGCATTTGGAATGGAAGCAGTAATTCCAACTGAAGAAGTCATCCCTTCCCCACGCTACCAATGGCTCAACGAAGAAAACAATCAACGGCTGATGACTTTCAATCTCGACATGATTGATGAGACAAGAGACCGAGCTTCCATTCGAATGGCCGCTTATCAACAAAGGATGGCCAGATACTTTGACAAAAACGTCAGGAGTATGACTTTCAAGGCTGGAGATTGGGTCATACGGAGAGTGTTACAGAACACCAAGGAAATTGGAGACGGGAAGTTGGGTCCAAATTGGGAAGGCCCTTACCTCGTCACGAAAGTTGTCGGGAAATGAGCCTACAAGCTACAGACTATGGAGGGGACTCTAGTGCGCAACGGTTGGAACATGGTGCACCTTAAGCGATTCATCCGGTAACACTTATATTTTGTAGTTTGTTTGTTGGCAATTATATTTTCTGATAGTAGTTACAAGAATGAAATAAGGAAATTTGTAGAAGTCGTTTGACTAATTGCAATAAAAGATTTTTCATTGAAATTAGACATATGTACACAATATAAATATTGTCATTAAAATATCGTTGTACGCATTTGACACTTATATACAACTTTGATTGTTCAAAATACGGCTTTCCGCCTTCCTATCGGACCACTGATTCACACTTCATACAAAATGTTCAAAGATTACAAACCCTTAAACTTCTAAGACATTGTCTAGTGCTTCATCGACAGCCGTAGGAAGAATGGCAGGAACATCTTCTTGGGTCTCGACAGCTTCCGGACCAACATCTTCTCCCTCTATATGTTTTTCGACCTTTTCCATTTCAGCAACATCAAGTGCATCCGTCTCCACCTCATCCTTCTTCGACTCGACCTTCAGCCTTTTCTCTTCACCATCGTCTTCCATCGACGAAGAGATACCGGCTTCACGTCTTTCATATTCTCTAATCTACTTCTCAGGCTTCCAGTCTACGTGTTTTCCAGCTACAAATTCCCTCATTAAATCACATCTATTTCTCATCATGGAGTCGATGGCGATGTCCTCCATTTGCTCTAACAAAAATTCCTTTTCTTTCTTTACGTTCTCGAAACCTTCTTTGTAGCTGTCGAATGTCAGCTCGGCCATTTCTTTCTCCAACCTTAAAGCAGCTTTAACATCCTTCAGTTCCTTCTCAAGTCCTCTTTCCTTCCTTTGAGAAGCGACCAGCCCGGACTTCAGATTTGACGACTCATTCCTCACCACCGACAACGATTTCTCCAGCTCATTGATCCTCATCTGATTGGATTCCACATTCTTCCGCATGAATAGACTACATTCCAGTGCCTAAAAAAGTCGAGTCAGAAAATCATTCGACCAAAAAAAAAAAATCAGTAACTCTACTCACTTGATAATTTAATGCGATGCCTTTCTTCATAGCCTCCACTGGGCCAATTTGTGCCAACCTTACTTCATCCCCTTCAAGAAGAAGCCCTTCCACGAAAGAATCAATGCTTGAAGGGTCGAAAATTGCAGTCGACTCTCGTGGAACCTTTAAGATAAGGTTATCAGAGTCCTCTTCCACTTCCGCTTCAGCGATATACTTCATTTTCTTCCCCACAGAAATCGTTGCAGTCGACTTCACTGCGGCACCCTCACATGAAACCACTTTCTTTTGTTGAGGGCCAGCTTCTTTTTCAGCTTCTCGTTTTTTTCTTCAGCTTCCTTGACTTCTTCGACTCTTCATCTCGTCGAGTGAAGCTACGGTGAATGGCCCGGTCATCATTTCCTCTGCGCATAAAAATTCTTCAGGTTTTATGGGCTCTTGATATCTATATCCTCCATATAATGTTTGACACGACCATCTATAATTTATCACGGACAAAACTTCGTTACATGAGGCCAGAACCTTACCTTCTTCTCGGTGATAGATTTCCTTCCACAACGGAGTCGCCCTTAACCTCTTTTCCATTAAAATAGTTTTACAGTTCCTTTTTTCGGACGACAGGGATATAATGGCTTTGGTGTTGGAGATTGTACATGCAGTCGTGATGAATGACTTGTTTCGTAGAGGATCTGCAGCAACAAGAACATGGTTATTCAAATACGCAAGTATGACTCAAGGATTGAAATTTAGAGAAAGAACGTTACTCACTCGACAAACACCAAAATTATGGGATTCGACCAGCCCCGGTCGATCCAAATATACCCTCACCCTTTGCAAAGAAATAATAAGACTGCCAATTTCCCCTATCATTAGTCGGCAATCCAGTAACTAAATGCATCTTTCTCTGATGAAGGATCAATGTATATCTTCCTTTCTCCTTCAAATGCTCCTTCAGGTAGTACGTCTCTAAAACATCTTTTACCTCAAAGAGTACTCCCAATTCGAAAGACAAACATTCAATCGACAATAAAATCCTCCACGCATTTGGCATCAGCTGTGAAGGAGCAACTTCAAAATGATCCAAAACCTCTCAAACCAGTCTCGAAATAGGAAACCTCAACCCTACAAAAAATGGATGTACATAGAATCCCATCCACCCCGGAACATTGTAATCGATTCTTTCATTTGAAGAAGGCACCCGGAGTTCCAGAGAATTAGGGAACCTATACATACAGCTGAGTTCCTTCAACACTTTCCCAGTCATTCGACTTGCAGGATTTCTAGATAGTAAGTTAGTGGGTTCACTCGTACATGGAAAGTCACTTGGCTCCCCAACAGCGGGCAAAGACCTTAGTGGTATAGCCTCAGTAGAGGTTTCTTGAGAAGGCCTAGCCAAGGTAACTACGCCACCCTCTATCAACTCCTGGTACGACCAATCTTTGTACTCTACATCCTCATGGGTCTCACTTGACGACTCGACATAACTATCGATGTTGGCACCTAAGCTGTCTAACGATTCCCCACTCGACATCTTCCAAACAACAAGCATATAAAAAACTAATCTCCCTAGTAACCTACCCCCTAAAGATCAAAACCCACAAACACAATTTTAAAACAAATCACACAAACCAAAGATCAAACAGCCAAATTTACCTAAGAACAACTTGAATATCACTATGAATGTTTAAAGAAATTGAAGAACAAGAGGAAGATTTCGAAAAGTACCTTGAGACACTTGAGAGCTCTCCTTACTCGACTTCCGAATGAGGCGAAATGAATCACCCAAAGCTCTTTTATACACGCTACTTAAATTGGCGCCAAAATTCCCTCCAAAAAACTCCTCGTAATCCACATTAATGAATGGAAACAAACGTGGTAATAATCTAAGTGTCAAATATGTCGACCAGGGACACCCTTGATGACTCATGTCAAGTCAAATAAATAATTATGGTATTCACTCACCTCATACGACAGGTCGAGTGAGATTACTCTTGAACCACCATCTGGTTCAGTCGACCGGGGACATCCCCTTGATGACTCATGTCGAGTCAAATAAAGAATTATGGTATTCACTCGCCTCATACGACAGGTCGAGTGAGATATCTCCTGAACCACCATCTGGTTCAGTCGACCGGGGATATCCCCCTGATGACTCATGTCGAGTCAAATAAAGAATTATGGTATTCACTCGCCTCATACGACAGGTCGAGTGAAATTACTCCTGAACCACAATCTGGTTCAGTCAACCGGGGACATCCCCATGATGACTCATGTCGAGTCAAATAAAGAATTATGGTATTCACTCGCCTCATACGACAGGTCGAGTGAGATTGCTACTGAACCACCATCTGGTTCAGTCGACCAGAGACATCCCCCATATGACTCATGTCGAGTCAAATAAAGAATTATGGTATTCACTCGCCTCATATGACAGGTCGAGTGAAATTACTCCTGAACCACAATTTGGTTCAGTCGACCGGGGACATCCCCATGATGACTCATGTCGAGTCAAATAAAGAATTATGGTATTCACTCGCCTCATACGACAGGTCGAGTGAAATTACTCCTGAACCAAAATCTGGTTCAGTCAACCGGGGACATCCACCTGATGACTAATGTCGAGTCAAATAAAGAATTACGGTATTCACTCGCCCCATACGACATGTCGAGTGAAATTACTCCTGAACCACAATCTGGTGCAGTCAACCAGAAACATCCCCCTGATGACTCATGTCGAGTCAAATTAAGAGTTATGATATTCACTCGCCACATACCACAAGTCAAGTGAAGCTACTCCTAAACCCCCATCTGGTTCAGTCGACCTGGGACATCCCCCTGATGACTCGTGTCGAGTCAAATAGAAATATGGTTTTCACTATCTTCGTACTACAAGTCGAGTGAAATTCCTCCTAAGCCATTGTCTGGTTCAGTCCGCATAGGACATTCCCCCATAGGCTCACATGGTTGACAAGTTAAAGATGTGAGCTCCCCCTTACTCTATACGACAAGTCGATCGAGGTTAAAAAAGCCTTCGACAGTTTCAATCAGGCCAAGGACACCTCCTGGGCTATAGTTGAAAGCAAAAAAAGACCTGAATTCTTCCTCCTCCTGACTATATGACGGGACGACATGTGGATTAGCTCTGGACCACTGCCAAGATTAGTGAAATAGTTATCCATATCCTGATTCATTCGACATACTCGAAGGTACTCCTCAAGTCTAGGACTTCCAGACTTAGAGAGTAGGGGACAAACTGTACAGGCCAAATTTGGGCCTAGTGATAAAATTGACATTTACCTCAAGACCAACCACTAAACCGGGAGCCCATTAGTAGATCCAGCCTACAAGCAAAAATGTCATCCAAGGAAACTCCACGGGCCGCCTCATGGGCCCAAACTCGTTAACATGAAGATAACCAACGGACCCCAGTTACCAAAATCAAGAAAGAATCTGAATTCATAAACATCGCCATGAAGTTGACGGTTTTAAGGGACAAACACGATCGTTAGTTATCAGACATAAATCACCTGAATTAAACCATCATTAACAATGACTCCAACGGGCAAAATAAGGACCCCACATCATAGAACCTATAAAATAAGGAGACAAGGCAATAGAGATGGATCTTCTTTAGACTACTCCTATCACCTAGATACTACTCCAATATTCCGCCCTCACGGCAAAAAATCTATGGTTGAGGTACTCCATAGACCTTAATCCTTTCATCTTGACCTCATTCGTCTTTAGGCTAACTTGAGCGTCGGAGTGCCAACGACTTCCACCACAACGGTGGGCAATAACCTCATATTTCGCTCTACTCTTGTTTTGCAGGTTCGTTCGTGCCCCTCAACTCACTTTCTCGATTGTGGACCTCGATCGAAATCAGCCTCCATAATTTGGCGCCCACCGTGGGGCAACGAGCGAATTTCGCAAAAGTTATACAAACCAACAAAACAGTCTGAAATGGCCTCAATCAATAAAAAAACCCTGAATCCCTTGATGGCATAACTTGCCATGCTCAAAGAACGACTGCTAGTCATTGAAGAAGATAATCTAACGATGCGAAACTCCAACGAAAGTCTACAAAAAAAACTGTAGCAATTATCATCCAATCCCCAGCATAACACTCAAGGCCAAACCAGCAATCCAGACGACCGAAGCAATC
Source organism: Zanthoxylum bungeanum (assembly GCA_019454045.1). NCBI lineage: Eukaryota > Viridiplantae > Streptophyta > Magnoliopsida > Sapindales > Rutaceae > Zanthoxylum > Zanthoxylum bungeanum. Next base: position 259,381 of record SKCR01051702.1, read on the forward strand.
CAACAATCCCGCCCATGTCGGATGGGCCAAACAAAAATCATCTGCCTACTTCGCATGACCCGAACTCTCTCATCGATCCATCCCAAAAAATCGCTACCTCTATCAGAATGGAAATGATTGAATTTAAGGAAGCAATAATGTCGAGACTACCAGGGGTAAGGCTTCTAGTCAGGAAGAGTATGGCCGGAGCAATCTCTGATACCCCGTTTGTGGAGTCAATTGTTGCTGTTGAATTGCCCAGGAAATTCAGCCCACCCGAAATGAAGCAATATGATGGGTCCGCCGATCCAGACTACCACATAATACATTACAAGTACAAGATGATGTCAACCGGCTTGTCCCCAAGTCAGTGGGAGGCTAGAATGTGTAGATGTTTTGGGGAGACACTGGCGGGACCTGCCCTTACTTGGTTCATTAACCTACCCTACAGGTCAATCGAGTCCTACCAAGAGCTGGCTGACAAGTTCGTGCAACACTTTGCAAGTTCATGCAAATTAGAAAAGACTTCAGACGACCTTAATTCTATACAACAGAGAAGATGAGCGTCATTACAGAGCTATGTGGCCCGGTTCAACCGGGAAAGAATTACAATCCCGGATCTCCACCAGCCTACAGCGGTCGAAGCCTTCCGAAATGGACTACTTTATGACAGTGGGCTCTACAAGAAATTGACAAAGTTTCGGTGTCACACCATGGACCAGGTCATGGCACGGGCCCAGGTAGAAATAAGGTGGGAAGAAGATAAAAGAAATAAAAGAAGGGAAGATATTACGAATGCACGAGTGGACCGAAGGCCTGTTGCTCCCAGGCGACACGATATGGATATCCACTCTTACAATGAAGGGAGGAGCCATCCAAGAGGAGAGCGACGACCTTTCTACAAAAGTATTGACAGACGACCAAGGCCATACAAAAGTAGGGAGGAGCTGCCAACAAGCAAACCCAGGCTCCCGAACTACAACTTTACGATTTCTCCCGGGGAACTGGTCTCTGTGCTTAAGAAGATGGGGAATGAAGTAAAGTGGCATCCACGCTCCAGAGACAATTCAACCAAAAAAGACACTAGGAAGTGGTGTGAATTCCACAGGGACTATGGTCATACGACAGCGGAATGTGTAGCTTTGAGGTTAGAAGTTCTGGAGCTACAAAACAATGGTTTCCTGAGGGATCTGCTCACTGATAAAGGGAAAGCAACCCTGGCGCGAAGGGACGAGAGAGATGGTCAAGGAGAAATTCCAACCCCACCACCCCCAATTAATAACACCGTTAATGTCATTTCAGGAGGATCGTGAATCAGTGGAGCAACATATTCGGCAGCTAAACGACATTCAAGGGCTCTGGCAAATAAGTCGAGTGAAATTTCTCCTAAGCCATTGTCTGGTTCAGTCAGCATAGGACATTCCCCCATAGGCTCACATGGTTGACAAGTTGAAGATGTGAGCTCCCCCTTACTCTATACGACATGTCGATCGAGGTTAAAAAAGCCTTCGACAGTTTCAATCAGGCCAAGGACACCTCCTGGGCTATAGTTGAAAGCAAAAGAAGACATGAATTCTTCATCCTCCCGACTATATGACGGGACGACATGTGGATTAGCTCTGGACCAATGCCAAGATTAGTGAAATAGTTATCCATATCCTGATTCATTCGACATACTCGAAGGTACTCCCCAAGTCTAGGACTTCCAGACGTAGAGAGTATGGGACAAACTGTACGGGCCAAATTTGGGCCCAGGGATAAAATCGATATTTACCTCAAGACCAACCACTAAACCGGGAGCCCATTAGTAGATCCAGCCTACAAGTAAAAATGTCATACAAGGAAACTCCACGGGCCGCCTCATGGGCCCAAACTCGTTAACATGAAGATAACCAATGGACACCAGTTACCAAAATCAAGAAAGAATCTGAATTCATAAACATCACCATGAAGTTGACGGTTTTGAGGGACAGACACGATCGTCAGTTATCAGACATAAATCACATGAATTAAACCATCATTAACAACGACTCCAACGGGCAGAATAGGGACCCCACATCAGGGAACCTATAAAATAAAGAGACAAGGCAATAGAGAGGGATCTTCTTCAGACTACTTCTATCACCTAGATACTACTCCAATATTCCGCCCTCACGGCAAACAATTTGTGGTTAAGGTACTCCATATACCTTAATCCTTTCATCTTGACCTCATTCGTCTTTTGGCTAACTTGAGCGTCGGAGTGCCTACGGCTTCCACCACACCGGTGGGCAGTAACCTCATATTTCGCTCTACTCTTGTTTTGCAGGTTCGTTCGTGCCCCTCAACTCACTTTATCGATTGTGGAATTCGACCGAAATCAGCCTCCACACCTCATTAAATCAAATTTTAAATGGTGAATATATTATATTTAAGGGAGATAAATCTAAATAGAATAGTAAAAGAATTACCTTTCACCCTAGCAGGTGGAAGTTACCTTCTCATGGTGAATAGTAAAAACTGTAAAAGTAAAGAAACTAAATTACTATTATTACATAACATAATTAAAATTAATTACAAAACTGAAATTTAAATGAAACTAGATAGAACACTCTTTATTTACATCAGAGAATTTAGAGAGGAAGGTACATCTGAAACTGAAATTTCGAGCTCTATTTATAGGCGTCCATAAGTACCACGCGTCGCGACGCGCAGGTTTCCTCTTGCGTCGCGACGCGCGGACATGGCAGCTTTTGAATGGTTGGCTTCGGATTCTTATCTGACACGTGGCGATTGCGGATAAGGTGATAAGGTGACACGTGGCAAGGCGGCTGGCACTCAATGATTATGCTGACGTGGTGACACGTGGCGATAGTGACTGTCGGCACCATATAATGATGACACGTGGCACGTTGTGATTGGCTGATGATGACATGGCGGTGATGTGGCATGTTGACTCGGTCAACTGGTGATGTGGATGATGACGTGGCTGACACATGGAGTGACACGTGGTGATGGCGATTGTCGGTACCGTAGAATAATGACACGTGGCACGGTGCACGTTAGCAGATCGGCTGTGATGGTGACACGTGGCACATCGCATGTTAGCAAAGTCAAACTTCTCAGATTCTGACATGTGGATCCAGCGCACGTTAGCAAACTTGCGGCGCACGTTGGGCGTTGCGACGCGCCCAATGACCAAAATGCCATTTTTTGTTCTTTTTCACTATTTTGGCCCCAAATCACCTCCAGAATGTCCTTAAACTTTTTTTATCTACAAAATAACACAAAACACATCAAAATATTCACAAAACTCAAGAAACTATACAAAATATTAGGTCAAATGAGTGGGAAATAGTAATACATTTACCACTCATCACACCCCCAAACCTAACATTTTCTAGTCCTCGAGCAAAACATAGAATAAAATAACATAAACATCTTTAAAATAAAATTTAACTAAGCCACTTTCGTAGGGATCACGGTTACATTTAGCGTATGCAACAAGCCTTTAAACCCCTAGGTGTCCCTAGTGGACGAGTTGTAGTCTCGTGAGGGTTTACATCAATGATACCCACAAATATTTTACAAAAGTAAAAATGTAGTAAAACTAATGCACACAAAAGCAAAAAGACAAGAGAAAATAGAATAAAGAAGTTAGTGACTAATCAGGTGAAACTTCTACTCCAAGTCACTAGTTATTTTCTTTCTTTCTAAATTACCGAATAAGTAAATTCTCCTATTATATTTACCATTCTCCATATACAAAGCCGACAAAATATTTAAACAACTCATTTTTGCCCACAACATTCACAAGTGCAGTTGATAAGAGAGTAATATTTTTATCCTAAAGTTTTATCAGAATTCACACATTTTTGCAGCAATGGAATAATTTTTCTGATTTTTCTGATTTTTTCTTTGATTTTTGATTTTTTTTTATTTATATACGATATCTTCCATCTATGTAGCGAGTGTTGGGTCGGTGGTTCCCAAACCAGTTGGCTTTAGGGCACCAGGTGTTAAGACACCCTTACGGACTTAATTATTCAGACTTCAGATATATATATTTTTGCAGCATCTTTGATCCATGTAGCGAGTTTTGGGCCAGTGACTCACAAACCAGTTGGCTTTAGGGCACTAGGTGTTAAAACACCCTTACAGACTTAATAACTCGGATTTCAGACGTTTTTTTTTTACTCCAAAGCTTTTTGAGATGCTTCCTCTAATTAAACTAAAGCACTGAATATTACAAACTTTTCAATTATAGCTCATGTCCGTATGTTACTATGCATGTTGATAATACCTGCTAACTGAGCATATGAAGATCCATTTTAGTCAGTATTATGGAGAATTCACAAATTAAATAATTCAAAAAGAAATAAATAAAAATTAACTTGTTCCGAATTAGGTTTGAGATACGTCTCAGGAGTGGAAACTCCTTACTCAGCTATCTCTTACCAATTTCACCTTTTTAGTCAAGATAAAAACACAAAAACGCAAAATATTTTTGTAATTTTTGAAAAAAATTCAATTTTTTTGTATTTTTCGAAAAATTTTAGACTAAAAACAACACACCACTAAAAATAAGATATTGATCAACTAATTCCCTCCCCCAAACCTAAATGAGACATTGTCCCCAATGTCTTAAACAGTAGAAGCAAAGTTTAGAAGATAGTACCTGGTTAGCTGAAATTCTACACGAAAAGTTAAAGGTTAAGATCCAGATTAATCTGACGCCTCTTACCACGATCGTCCTCAGACCAATTTATCTTTGAAAGGATATGGTCAATTTGTGGTTCATAGGCTAAGATTTGGTCAATTAGATCTGGAGCAGTTCTGGCAATGATGAGGAGTTCTTTCATAGGTTTTGACACGAACCCATTTCTCCGAGCATCATCAAGAAACACACAAAGAAAATCATAAAATCCTTCAACGTTGTATAGTCCAAGCGGTTTCTGGTGTATGTTCGGGTTCGCCCAAGATAACACTGTAAAAATTTCCTCCAATATACCCAAGTCATCTGGCAAAGCAATAAAAGCATCAGCACAATTAATCATTTCTACCAATCGTTCAGACATACCTGGCACGATCAGTTCCTCTCCGTTTGATGGTCCAATAAGATTTGCCTCCGCCAAGGATTTTGGGATGATTCCCAAAACGTTACTGCCTCTCTCCTGTACGGCCTTTGAAACGATCCCCATTAGTCCAAGATTGCCTCCGCCATATACTAAGTGCATATTTCTTGCAGCTAAGACTCGACCCAATTCCTGTGCTGCCTCTACGTATTATGGCTTAACACCAACACTAGTACCACAAAACACACAGATGTTTTCAACTCATCTTCTTGAAGTGGCTTCCATATTTTACTCTGGATGTCTTCAAAAGTGCAATGATGAGTTGAATTTATAATACCTGAAAAGGGTGAGTAAAATAATAGCACTAGTACCTGCCAAATGACAATTATTAGTTAACAGTAAAATAAATCGTGATAGTAAAAAAGGTTTGGATCATGTCGGAGAAAATAAAAGAAAACAACAAAACAAATCACAATTATTAGGAAAAGACAAAGAGAAATAATATGTACAAGAAAAGTAGCGGCTTGATTGACGTTTATGCGTCAGGGATAAACTTCCCATCCAATTTTCTTATAAATTGGCAAACAGGGTCTTTTTGAGTCAGATTCCCGAGACTTAACAGTTGTCTTTCCTTTTGGAATTGTGCGTACAACACACGAATCTCATGATACACATACCCACTGGGATGCGTCTCAAGAGTTTTAGATATATCATCCAAAGACTCCTTACTCAAGCCATCCCTAATGAAATTAATCTTATCTTTACGGTTATCAGACACCATTCCTAAGGAACGACAACGAGTATCACAAAACATACGAGCACATTTATAACAGACACACATTCTTTTGGCTCTTCTCTTTTTAGTATATGTGCTTCTTCCTAAACCAGGCAGATGTGAAATAAAAGAGTCAGAAGACTCATCTACCAATCAGACTCGTGCTTCAATAATCCAACGAATGTCAATAGGAAAACCTTTGATCATCAGTAACTTCATCCGTTCCAAGCGAGCTTTGTAGACTTTCATCAGATATTTTTGAGGGAGAGAATGAAATTGCTTGTGAAGATTTGCGAAAACTTCTTCCATCCTGAAATGACTTAACCTGCAAAAATTAGACACACAAAAATAAAACACACCATATCACAATATATACACAAATTGCATGGGTTGCCTCTCTCTTAGCGCTAAGTTTAACATCATCAGCTAGACGTGACTTCTCGAACGTTAGGCTGGATCTGAAGGTGTGACACTTTCTTTTTGTTGCTCAAATGATTCTCCCCAGTAGTGCTTAACACGCTTGTTTTTAATCTTGAAAGTTTTGTTGGAGTCTGGATCATGTATCTCAACAGTTATGTCTGGTAAAACCTTGGTGATCACAAATGGACCTGACCACCGTGATTTTGGCTTCCATGGGAAGAATTTCACCCTTAATTTGTTTAACAATACCTTTTGCCCTAGTTCCAGTTGTATGCGCACTAACTTCTAATCATGTCTATTCTTGGCCTTTTCTTTGTACAATTTGGCATCCTCAAAAGGCTGATTGTGAAATTCCTCCAATTCGTTGAGCTGATGGAACTTTTTCTCTTCTGTTGCTTGTAGTACAAGAATAGGCTTCTTCAGTACGCAGTGCGCTTTATCTTCAGGCTCCACAGGCAATTGACAAGCTTAAAGTTTGTCAGCAGAACTTTGCATTGCATTGGAGTTCTGAATGGTACTGTGTATCACATCAAGTCTGAAATATTCCTCATTCTTTTCATCATCTGGGAAATTCATGGCCTTGAAAACATTGAATGTTACTTCTTGGTCTCCCGAGGATGATTGGAATGTTTGCGTCTTCCTCCATATCAAGGACAATAAAATATGCTGAGAAAATGAATTTGTCAACCTTGACCAGAACATCCTCAACTACTCCTCTTGGAAATACGAGCGTTCTATCAGCAAGTTGTAGAGAGACTGAAGTTGGCATTGTTTCTCCAATCTGTAATTTCCTGAAAATAGAAAAAGGCATCAAGTTAACACCAGCACCTAAATCACATAAAGCCTTACCAAAGTCACGTTCTCCTATTGTGCAAGGAACAGTGAAACTGCCAGGATCTTTCAATTTTGGAGGAAGTTTCCTTTAAATGATAGCGCTGTATTCTTCTGATAATGCTATTGTCTCGTAATCTCCCAATTTCCGCTTTCGTGAAAGAATGTCTTTCATGAATTTGGCATAGCTGGGCATTTGTTCCAACGCTTCTGCAAATGGAATGTTGATATGCAGCTTTTTGAACACCTCCAAGAATCGAACAAATTGCTTGTCCAGTTTGTTTTTCTGAAGACGCTGAGGAAAAGGTGGAGGTGGAGTGATATGTTCTTTTTCCTTTGCTTCTTTTTCCTCCATCTGTTGCTTTGTTTCTTTTGGAACTTCCTCAGCAGTTGTTTTGGCTCCAACATCTTTGTTGATTTCAGTACCGCTTTTCAACATGATGGCATGACATTGTTCATTTCCCATATTCCTTGGATTTGGCTCTGTGTTGCTGGGAAGATTACCTGGCGGTCTGTAACTCTGAGCATTGTCCAGTTGTCCTATTTGATTTTCCAGTGCTTTAATAGAGGTTGAATGGCTTTGATTCAATGCTACTTGATTTTGAACCATAGCTGCTAAAGCATCGTATTTTGCTTCTTGCTTCTTCAACTGGGCCAATACTTTTATTATTCATGGTTCTTTTTCATGCTCATGGCCTTTATTCTGTTGCTGGAATCTGGGTGGTGGGTTGTTCATTTTCCCTGAATTGTTGCTCCATGAAAAATTGGGATGATTCCTCCACCATGGGTTGTAGGTGTTGGAATATGAATTATTCTCATGTCTATTGAAATTATTGACATAGTTCACCGTTTCTTTATTTTGAATTGGTTCTGGTGCTCCTCCATATGGTGAACTTGTGGATCCATTAGTAAGAGTCTCCATGAATTTGCATATCTGATCCGGCTTGGCATTGACTGCTGTATTGGCTCCACTTTCATAAATTCCTGCAATTCTTTGGATCATGCTCTTTTCTGTTGGCCACAAGGAATTGTTGTTAGCTATTTCTTCGATTAGGTCCCAGGCTTGATCTTCTCATTTTTCCATTAAAGCTCCTCCAGCAGCAGCATCAATTGTGGCTCTCATTATTCCAGAAAGTCCATTGTAGAAGGTTTGGAGTTGTAGCCACTTTGCGATCTCATGATGAGGACATTTCCGGAGTAAATCTTTGAAGCTTTCCCAAGCTTCGCAAATGGATTCTGAATCTTGTTGCACGAAGGATGTGATGTCATTCCTCAACTTTTGGAAAGTACTTTGCAAGGAATTTGGTGGCTAGAGTGTTCCAAGTTGTGATGGAACCTGCTGGTAACGAATGTAGCCAAGCTTTAGCTCTGTCTTTCAGGGAATATGGAAAAACTCGTAGTCTCATAGCTTCTTCAGCTGCTCGGTTGTAGTCGAAAGTACCACAAACTTCAAGGAAGTTGCTGATGTGGGCATTAGGATCTTCAGCTGCATTTCCCCCAGACTGTACTGACTGATGAATCATCTAGATGCATGTTTTGATGTCACACACATTTGCTGGTCAATGAGGAAGTACAATACAGGAAATGAAGCCGTCGACCACCGGAATGGTTCTGTCTCGAAATGGTATTGGTGGTGCAACCTCTAAAGGTTCAGGTTCCATGTTGACTAAAGCGTCTTGGCCTTCTCGCATTTCCCTTCTCAACTGTCTGATGGGTCTTTCAATTTCTGGGTCAAGAGGTCGAAGTTCAAAGCTTCTGGTTCGTCTCATGTAGTTTCTGAGGACCTAAAACACAAGAAAACAAAAATAATAAGTAAAAAGAAATTAGATACAAGTAACGTATCTAACCCCTAAACTAATAGTAAAAGATAAATAAGTCCCCGACAACGGCGCCAAAAACTTGACTGGTGCTTACACACACGCGTATAACGCAAGCACACGTATCGTTCAAGTAGTATAAAAAGTATCGATCCCACGATGACTTAATACCTAATCTATTAATTTTATGAGGTCAAATGATTACTAGTATCTAACAGGTTGATTGATTTATTTGAAATGATGATGAATTTGAATTTAAAAACAAGTAAATAAAATTGCGCAAAAGTAGGTTGAGAAAAATTCAAATTTATAAAACTATCTAGGGTTGTGATTCTTTCTAATATCTTTTTAAAGATGAAGTGGTTATTTTATGTTTGTGTAATTTATCGATTTACTAACCTGGAACACAAAATTATGCGAAAACCTCTGTCGATGGTCAGACGCAAATACCCAGTATAACCCAATTGAACCATATGTCTATGTCAACCAAATTACCTGAATTCATTAAGTTTAATTTCCAATTATGGCTACCCCCGCCCGACAGGTATATGTCTATCCTGTAAGGAAATCAATTAAAGGGTTATTTATCCTCAAGAAAGATCGTGAGCTATTAAGTCTAAGGGTGAAACCCAAAATTCCTTTGTCAAGTTTGTTTTAGATTTACCAGATCAATCTTATTAATGGCCAGTTAACAAGACACATTAAACTTAACTAGGGCTAGTAAAAACTTAAAAGTAAAAGACATAAAGTAAAAATGCTGAAAAGTAATTGCGGTAAAGTAAATTACAATAAAATAAAATGCTAAGGTAAAATGATCAACTTTTACTATTTACTATTTAGATATATCCCTTAATATAATATATTAACTTATGATTATTTTACAAACCAGCCATATAGGCGGTAACCTGATTAAGTCAAATTAAGTCTAACCAGCCATAAAGGCGGAACCAAAATAAACCTGCCATATAGGCGGTAAGAAAATTTAATTACCAACCGACCAATCTGGCGGTATCCTTGTTTAGTGAGGTTTAAACCAGTTTAAAATGAATTACCAACCGACCAATATAGCGGTATCCTCATTAAGTCAAATTTTGAATATATTATATTTAAGGGAGATAAATCTAAATAGCAATAGTAAAAGAATTGCCTTTCACCATAGCAGGTGGAAGTTACCTCCTCATAGTTAATAGTAAAAACTATAAAAGTAAAGAAACTAAATTACTATTATTACAGAACGTAATTAAAATTAATTACAAAACTGAAATTTAAAAGAAACTAGATAGAACACTCCCTATTTACATCAGAGAATTCAGAGAGGAAGGTACATCTGAAACTGAAATTTCGAGCTCTATTTATAGGCGTCCATAAGTGCCACGTGTCGCGACGCGCAGACGTGGCAGCTTTTGATTGGTTGGCTTCGGATTCTTATCTGACACGTGGCGATTGCGGATAAGGTGATAAGGTGACACGTGGCAAGGCGGCTGGCACTCAATGATTATGCTAACATGGCGATGACATGGTGACACGTGGTGATAGTGACTGTCGGCACCATAGAATGATGACACGTGGCACGCTGTGATTGGCTGATGATGACGTGGCATGTTGACTTGGTCAACTGGTGATGTGGATGATGACGTGGCTGACACGTGGGGTGACACGTGGTGATAGCGATTGTCGGCACCGTAGGATGATGACACGTGGCATGGCACACGTTAACAGATCGGATGTGATGGTGACACGTGGCACGATGCACGTTAGCAAAGTCAAACTTCTCAGATTCTGACATATGGATCCAGCGCACGTTAGGCGTCGCGACGCAGCCTGCTCGTCGCAATGCGCCCAATTACCAAAATGCCCGTTTGTGTTCTTTTTCACTGTTTTGGCCCCAAATCACCTCCAGAATGTCCTGAAACTTTATTTATCTACAAAATAACACAAAACACATCAAAATATTCACAAAACTCAAGAAACTATACAAAATATTATGTCAAATGAGTGGAAAATAGTAATATATTTACCACTCATCATGTGTACTCATTGAACATACCAATTAATAAAACTGGCCTTATATTCATTTTTACAGATCCTTTGAGAAATAGGTCGTTTGATACATCGAGTCAAACCATTTCCAACACTGAAGCAATCTTAGTTTTACCTGCCGAAGAAAAGGACTGGAGAGATATCTTGGTAGAAAAGGTTGAGAGCTACTTTATTGTGGATGGATATTCATCAACGAGAAGGTACCCCTTTGGCTCTTTGTAAACACGTGTTGGTCGTGATATACTGTAATTGGTCGTGTCGAGAGCTATACGGAGAGTCGATATTTATCAAGTCTTTAACGCCTGAAGAAATTTTGTGCGCAGAGGAAATAATGTCGGGGCCATTCAAAGTAGCATCACTCGATGAAATGAAGAACCGGAGGAAGGCCAAGATGTTGAAGGTGAAGGAGCCCGAGATTGAGAAGGTAGAGGGTCTTGACCTAAAAATGTCGTGTCGAATGAAACTGTTATGGAGAAGGGGAAGTCGACTGAAATGGTGACGGCTGGGAAGAAAGGGAAAGCCATGATTGAAGTGGAATAAGAGACTGACAATGTTATATTAAGGATTCCTCAAGGGTCGACTGAAATCTCGGACCCTTCAAGTATAAACTCATTTGTGAAATGGCTCCTTCTGGAGGAGGATGGAGAAAGGCTGACAAAGATAGGTCCAGTTGAAGCAATGAAGAAAGCAACGACTTTGAACTATCAAGTACGTATACTTAAGATTTTCTTTTAATCTCATAGTTTATTGGTCGAATGATCTCCAACCACAAATTTTTCAGGCTTTGGAGTGCAGCCTATATATGCAAAAATATGATGAATCAAGTCAAAAGATAATTAGGGAATTGGAGAAGGCCTTGTCAATAGTGAGAAAAGAAGCATCAGAACTGAATTTTGGGTTGGATGCGTCTGAGAAGAGGGGGAAGGGACTGGAGAAGGCATTGAAAGAAACCAATGCCACACTTAAAGTCGAGAAGGAAACGTCCGAAGCGACAATCGAAGCCTACAAGCAAGGTTTTGATAATGTAAAAATGGAAAATGAGCAGCTACTTGGAAAATTGGAAGAGATTGCCATTGAATCCATTATGAAAGATAGATATGATTTGATGAAGGAATATATTGTTGGGAAGCATGTAGATTGGAAGCCTGAGAAGTGGATTCGGGAGTACGAAAGACATGTAGCTGGGCTTTCCTCGTCGACTGAGGGTGGTGAGGAAGAAAAATATGTTGAAGTCGAGTGAAAGAAAGACAAGGTTGTGGAGGTTGTAGTTCCTGAAGTCGAAGTTATAGCGCCCGAATGTCAGGTGGAGGAAGGAAGGGGTGTTGGACCGACGAGAGCCGAAATTGATGGTCGGGAAGATGATGCTCCTGTCGGCACTCCCGCGACTGAAGAGCCACTAGCTAGTGCTCCAGAAGTTTAAGAACATTACTAATCTAGTGTCCCTAGGGTTTTTTTTAAGTCTTGTACAAAGCAAGCTATTTTGTCGAATGAAAAAGGAATTTCAAATGAAAGAATTTTTATTCCAATCTGTCGAATGAATTTTCGCAAACAACAAATATTTTTATTTAATACTTTGAAAGACAACTAAGTATTGAAAGACAACTAAGTATTGCATGTATTACCAGAAGAATCGCTAGAGATGAAGGCGTTCCAACTGTTGCGAATGAGAGTCCCCTCCATGGTTTGTAGCTTGTAGGCTTCCCTCCCAATGATTTTGGTGACGAGGTACGGACCCTCTTAGTTCCCTCCCAGTTTACCATCTCCAACCTCCGTTGTGTTCTGAAAAACTCTGCGTAAAACCCAATCTCCTTCCTTGAAAGTTCTGGTCCGGACACTTTTATCAAAGTATCTGGCCATCTTCTGTTGATGAGCAGCTACTCGAATGGAAGCTCGGTCTCTGACTTCATCAATTGTATCGAGACTGTAATTCATAAGTTTTCGATTTGTTTCCTCATCAAGCCATTGGTAGCGTGAGGATGGGATGGTTTCTTCAGTTGGTATCATTGCTTTCGTACCAAAAGCCAGTGAGAATGAGATTTCGCCTGTAGATGATCGGGCCGTTGTTCTGTAAGACCACAACACCCTCCGGGAGTTCATCTGCCCAAGTACATTTAGCCTTATCTAATCTTTTGTTCAAAGTGTTCAGTATCCTTTTATTAGAGGATTCGACTTGGCCATTAGCTTGTGGGAAACGAGGGGTTGAAAAGTTTAACTTTATGCCCCAATTCTTGCAGAAACCCTGAAAATGATGGCTAATGAACTGCGAACCATTATCAGTTACGATTTCTTTGGGTATGCCGAATCGACATATGATTTTGTTCTAGATGAATGTCTGTGCCTCCTTGTCACGTATCCTGGCGAATGATTCTGCTTCGATCCACTTCGAGTAGTAATCCGTCAGTACAAGCATGTAGACTCACTGACCTGGGGTGGTTGGAAGTTTCCCCACGATGTCCATTCCCCACTTCATGAACGGCCAGAGAGATATGATGGGATTGAGTCTCTCTGGTGGGAGATGTGAGACATGAGCAAACCTTTGACATTTTTCACACTTCTTAGTGAACTCTGCTGAGTCGGACCTCATCGTAGGCCAATAGTAACCAGTGGAATGGGCTCATAGTGCCAAACTCCTACCTCCGGAATGATTCCCACATTCTCCTTCATGTAGTTAGTCAACACATATCGCGCCTCTTCTTGAGTGAAGCATCTCAAGTAGGGTCCGGAAAATGATATTTTTAGCAACCGACCGTCGAATAGAGTGAACCTTGCAGACTGCCTCTGGATTTTTCTAGCCTGGAGTTTGACTTTTGGGAGTTCGTCTTCTTATAGATACATGATTATCAGTGTCATCCACGAGTCGGCTGAATAGATTGAGACAACTTCTTTCTATTCTTTCCAAATTGCTGGCCAATTCAAGTACACTACCAGTATTGATCGTGGTTTGTCTCCTTGGATCGTCGAAACGAGGGTGGTTAATGCGTCCGCTTGAAAATTCTCACTTCTTGGGACTTGGGTTATAGTGAGATCCTCGAACGTCGACTGAATATCTTTTACCTTTTGCAAATAGGTTGCCATCTGTGGATCTCCGCGTGATACGATCATTGAATCTGATTGACGATCAGTTGTGAATCAGACTTTACTTCTACATTTTTAGTTCCAAGTTCTTTGGCCAAGGATAACCCTGCTATCAACACTTCATATTTTGCTTCGTTGTTGGTGACTCTGAAACCGCATTTAATTGTCTTATGCAGAACGTCGCCCTCCGAAGTGGTAATAATTATGCCCAGGCCACAACTTTTTTATAACTAGATTCGTCGACAGTAAGTTTCCATGGAATGGTCGAACGGACACAACAGACTTCTGTTTCAGCTGCAGCAAATAGGCTGGGGGTAAAGTCGGCTACGAAGTCTGTTAAGGCTTGTGATTTGATGGTAGTCCTAGACTGGTATGTGATGTTGTGTTCCCCAAGCTCAATTGCCCATTTCATCAGTCTCTCTGACAGCTCTGGTTTATGGAGTATGCTCCTTACAGGATACGGAGTGTACACCGTGATTGGATGCCCCTGAAAGTAGGGTCGAAGCTTTCTTGCAGCCATTATCAAAGCAAATACTAACTTCTCCATTAGTGGGTAGCATGACTCTGCTCCCAGCATCACTTTACTCACGTAGTAGACTGGGAGTTGTGCCTCCACCTCTTCCCTGACCAAGACTGCACTAACCGCGTGTTCTGAAACTTCTAGGTAAAGGAATAGCCTCTCATTGTCGAGTGGCTTTGACAGCAATGGTGGAGTGGTAAGATATCTTTTGAGTCCTTCCAAAGCTTCTTCACAAGTGGGAGTCCACTCAAAGTTATTTGTTTTTTTCAAGGCTGAGAAGAACAGAAAGCTCTTGTCTGTGGACTTTGAGATGAACATGTTAAGTGCTGCTATCCTCCATGCTAGTCGCATGACGTCCTTTGGGCTCGAAAGAGAAGAGATTGCAATGATAGACTTTATCTGCTCTGGATTTGCTTATATTCTACGTCGATTGACCACGTAAGCTAGGAATTTACCTGAAGCGACACCAAAAGCACATTTAGTAGGATTTAACTTCATTCTGTACCTGTCCATTATGTCGAAGACTTCTTCTAAGTGCTCGAGATGTTGTTCTGATTTAGAAGACTTCACTAGTATATCGTCTATGTAAACCTCCATTGTCTTCCCAATTTTCTTGGAGAACATTTTATTAACCAGACGTTGATATGTGGCCCCAGTATTTTTTAGTCCGAATGGCATGACCTTGTAGCAGTATATGCCACGGTTGGTGATGAAGGTTGTCTTTTCTTAGTCGCCTGGATGCATGGGGATTTGGTTGTAACCTGAATATGCACCCATGAAACTCAATAATCCATGCCCGGCTGTAGCGTCGACCATTGAATCTATGTGTGGTAGAGGGAATGAATCTTTCGGACAGGCTTTGTTCAGATCTGTAAAGTCGATGCAGACTCGCCACTTTCCATTCTTCTTTCGAACCAAAACCACGTTGGCAAGCCACTCTGGAAACTGAACTTCCCTGACAGCTCTATTATGTAAAAATTTCTGAACTTCCTCATCAATGATTTGATTTCTTTCTGGGGTGAACTTCCTTCTCTTCTGTCTGACCGGGGTGTAGTCTGGATCTACAAGGTACTCATGAGTGATCATCTCGGGGTCAATCCCCGTCATGTCTTTGTGAGACCACGCGAGAATGTCGTGCCACCTCTTCAAGAATTCGATCAGTTCGGCTCTTAGCTCTGGATCTAAGTTTGCTCCAATATGTGCCTTATGATCCGCGTGTTGAGGGTGAATCTGGATCTCGTCAAGCTTCTTTAGGCTTGGTAGTGTCGGCTCTGTGTTGAGAGACCCATTTTGTAATTGCTATGCAGACTCGGTTTTCACCTTCAAGGTTGTTTGGTAGCAGCTCCTGGATGCGGATCTATCACCTTTAATCTCTTGAATTCCCCATCTGGTAGGGAACTTTAGAACTTGGTGATAGGTGGAAGACACCGCCCTCATTTCATGAATCCAAAGTCTGCCCGTAATGAGATTGTAGGCTGAGGGGCTGTCCAAGACCAAGAACGTGGTCATTTTGTTGACTCCCGCAACGTAGACTGGGAATGATATTTCTCCCAATGTGAATTTCTGTTCTCCACTAAATCCAATCAACATTGTCATCTATATGTTAATCTTCTCCAACTCAGCCCCCTTGTCTGTGAGGGCTGAGGCGAAAATGATGTTGGCCGAAGACCCCGTGTCGACCAACACTCGTTTGATCATAAAGTTTGACACTTGAAAAGAGATAACTCGAGCGTAATGGTGTGGATTCAAATTACAGGAATCTCCGTCGTCTGGGAACTCCATAGTTAAGTTTGTAAACATCCTCTCCACTGACATTCTAGTATGGGTAGTATTATTTGCAAGAGCTCTTGAATGTCGTTTGGCCGCTGAATAGGACACACCACTAATTTTTTATCCTCCCAAAATGACATTAACCGTGTTGTTAATTGGTGGAGGTGGGATTATAGCCTCTCATTGACCATCTCTCTCATCGCTTTCCCTTTCTCCTAGAGCAAATCCCTCAGAAATCCCTTGTTTAACAGCTACAGTACCTACAATCTCAAAGCTACACATTCTGTCGTCTATGGCCGTAGTCTCGATGGAACTCACACCACTTTCTGGTGTCTTTTTTTGTCGAGCTCTCCCTGGAGTGTGGGAGCCATTTCACATCGTTTCCCATTTTCTTGAGGACCGAAACCAATTCCCCTGGGGAAATTGTAAAATTATAGTCTGGGAGTCTGGGAGCCTAGGCTTACTTGCGGGAATTTCCTCCTGGTTTTTGTAAGGTCGTGGTCGCTTGTCGAAATCTTATGCTCCCTTCTCTGTTGAATTCTCCTTTCCGTAGGGTGACGAAGGACCATGTCGCGCCGCCTGGGGGCAACAAGCGTTCTATCATTCTGCGAGCTGGAGGTGTCCTCTCTTCTTTTATTTCTCTTGTCCTCTTCCCATTTTATTTCAATCTGGGCCCGAGCCATGGCCTGGTCCATTATGTAGCATCGGAACTTGGTAATTTTTTTATAGAGACCACTTTCGTAGAGCAGTCTATTCCAGAAAGCCTCCACTGTTGTAGGTTGGTGGAGATAGGTTGGTGGAGATCTGGAATATTTATTATTTCTTTGTTGAAGCGAGCTACGTAGCTTCGCAATGACTCCCCTCTCCTCTGTTGGATGGTATTGAGATCATATGTAGTCTTCTAAAGCTTACATGAACTCGCAAAATATTGCACAAACTTGTCTGCTAATTGTTGGTATGATTCGATGGATCTGTAGGGTAGGTTGATGAACCAGGTAAGGGCTGGTCCTGCCAATGTTTCTCCAAAGCCTCTACATATTCCAGCTTCCCATTGGCTTGGTGCTAAACCAGTTGACATTATCTTGTACTTGTAGTGTATTACATGGTCGTCCGGATATGTGGAACTCTCATATAGCTTCATTTCGGGCGGGCTAAACTTTCGAGGTAGTTCGACAGCTATAATTATCTCTACGAACGGAGTATCAGAAATCATTCCCGCTCTGCTCTTCCTAATTGGCAGCCTTACCCCCGGTAGTCTGGACATGACTGCTTCTTTGAACTCCACATTTCTCTTCTTATAGTGGATGCAACTTGCTGAGTTTGGTCAAGAGAGGAAGTCGAGGGATTCCTCGGACCATGAGGAATCAGTTGGTTGTCGTCAATTAGCCCATCAGATGCGGGTGGGACTGTTGGATTGCTTGGATTTTCGGTTTTATCAGGAATGTCGTGATGCTGAGAAGTTGAAGATAACTGCTCCAACTGCTTCTGTAGATTCACATTGGAGTTTCGCATGGTCAGATTCTCTTCTTCGAAAGCTTTTAATCGTTCCTGAAACATGGCTAATTATGTCGCCATAGGGTCTGGCGTCTGTTCGTTGCCAATAGCAATTATCAACCGTTTTATAGATAGTGAATTGAGTGAGCTTCGTTTGCTATAATTCGCTAAGGCCCCACGGTGGGCGCCAAACTGTGGATACGAGTTTTCACCTGAGTCCCACAATCGAGAATCTAGATTTTAAGAGCACTAGCAAACCTGCAAAACAATGGTAGTATGAGCGGAGAGTACTGCCCACCGGTATGGTGGAAGTCGTAGGCTCTCTGACGCCCAAGTCAGTAGTGTGGATAAGACAGAAGTAGGGAGAATATGGCCTAAAGTTACCTCTATCTCCGTTTTTTTTCCGTGAGGGCGGGGTGCTGTTATTTCTTGGATGATAAGTTGTGGTACTGTGGAAAATGTTCGATGCCCCCTTCTTGTCATATACATTCCCTTTTATAAGTCATCTGGTGTGGGTCATTTAATCTTCTTCTACTCGTTGG
This sequence comes from Zanthoxylum bungeanum, assembly GCA_019454045.1. NCBI lineage: Eukaryota > Viridiplantae > Streptophyta > Magnoliopsida > Sapindales > Rutaceae > Zanthoxylum > Zanthoxylum bungeanum. The sequence goes on from SKCR01051702.1 coordinate 277,698, forward strand.
AATCTCTGTAACTTTTGATTTTAATGGTGAAGTTTATGACTTTTTCTCTGTAACTGTTGATTTAATAGGCTGGGTTTATGAGTTTAGGCGTTTTCCCAATCTGGTAACTGATGAGTCTGTTGGCTATCCTGATGTGATCCATCAGTGGTGATGGGCTTTTGGCTGCTATGGTCTCTCGGCCCGATATTGGTCTTCAGACTGGATTTGATAGTGGGCCTTGGATCTCTGCTTAGAGGTGAAAATGTCGGTTTTACCCTTGAACCCAAATTTGGCCCATACAAAAAACATATCCATCAAGCACTCCAAACAGACAAAAAATATCGCGGTGAGAGAAAATCTCTCACCACGATATTTTATATATATATATTTCAAAAGATAATATCGTTTGCTCATGAAAAACGCTAATATCTTGTAGATTGAGTGTATAAAGTATAATATGCATATTGTAATATTCTTAAATCATGAAAAAATTAGGTACAGGGGCAAAGCTAGAAGTTAGGGGAGATCGAGAAGATAATTTTTCACAAAAAAAAAATAAAAAAAATCATGATGAGATCTCTATTATTTACTTATAATTAATTATTCGAAAAAAATTAAGGGAATATCTCTATTATTTACTTATTATTAACTGTTGAAAAAAAAATAAGACCCCTCAATTACAAGAAATTTCACCCTTGATTAGGTAACCACGTGTGGATAACAAGAAATGTGACCTTCCCAAATTGAGAAAAACTTATATAGAACCGTCTCTATAGGATCATTCAATAAATGAATGAAACATGTTCCGATTATTTTGAGTCATTCATTGATTGGATGATCCTATAGGGACCGTATAAATTTTTCTCTCCCAAATTATTCCACCTCTTACATGTCATTGTCAAAAACTAAACCCACCATGATCATCCTTTACAAACATAATTATATTTCCTTGACAAACACTTTTTAGTGATTATTACAAATAATCACAAGATTATGCCAAATGCATCCTTAATTTGTCCCGTCCCATTCATTTTCTTAGCATAAGTTTTTTAAAACGCAAGCTTTATATCGTTATGACAACTGATAACACTTAAAAGTTGGAACATTAAAGTTGTGTCATGGGTAATGTAGAATAATCAATAAAGGGCGGATCTATGTTATTTTAAATTATATGAGCTTTTAGATGAATTTTTGAAATGAGATCTTAATTGATAAAAAAATAATAATTGTATTATATATTAAAAATAATTTTTTTAATTCAAGTCATGTAATTTTGGATTAAATTAATTTATCACATGCCAATAGGATGATAAAATTACTTTATATATAATTTGATAATGTCATGTCATATGTTACATTAATGGGGGAGCATTATTTTTCCCTCCTCCCATGTCAGACCCCTCTCGTTCATCCCATCTTTCTCTCTCATTTATTTTTTTCTCTTTTACTTATTTAATTATTTTTTTATTTAATTATTTTATTTATAAGTAGTGTTAAATAAATAAAATATATATAAAATTTAGACAGAGGAGGGGGACTGACACGGGGGGAACAATTTTCTTAATGGGGATATAATTTTAATTTTTTATATTTCATATTAATCAAATAAAAAATTATGCGACGGTATCAGCCTTCCCATCAAATGTGCTTGCAAAGGTGGAAACCTAACAAAAGATCTGGTCCCCAATGCCAATGGTGAATGAAAAGTATGAGCTGGAGATTTTCAGTTCATCGGGATTGGAAGTTAAATGTCTCTTATCATACTATTCATTACAAAATTGTTAACTCTCTCTTTCTCTCTCTCCACGCGTGAACTTTTTTTTTTTTTTTTTTAAATTCCTTTCTGATGGAACCAAAAATAGTGAAAATAAAAGAGAGATGCCAATTACGTGCTGCTTCTCAAGACTGCCGCGTAACCTTGGTGTCACGTGCCGCAAAGCAACGGGTTGTATTTGCCATAATGTAACAGAATTGCAATGGATCATTATATCAAGTTGATCTTGTTAGGGATAATTAAAACAGAAATAAATTACAAAATATGAAAATATGATTTTGATAGTGTAGTCATTATATTAAGGAATTAATGTCTCCACTGTAAGTGCTGCTGGGTATATGACAGTATCCCTCCAGGATTTCTACAAAGCCTAATCAGAAATTCAAGATAGTAAATATGGAACTTCTCCCAAGAACATATAAAAAGTTTAGAGGAAGAGAGAATGATTTTTGATAATGATGAATTATGGAGTTTTACAGATATTTATATACCTTAAGTAACATTTAGCAATTGACACTTGTTTTTTAATCAAACTGTTGGCAATTGACATTTCCTTTCAAATCAAATGGCAATTGACATTTCCTTTCAAATCAAACTGTTATATAGCAGTTAACATAAATTCAAACAAAAAATAATTAATTTCGAATAAACGTTAATTAAAATGATTAATTGTTAACTAATTTTAAGCCTAATGCCCAAGTATCTATATTTGACTATATATATATATATATATATATATATATATATTATTTAATTCATATCCAAATTTATGTTTCCCTCTAAAATTCGCACCAATCAATTTGAATCAAATTGATATAATAAATATATTTAAACACTTATTTCATTTTTTAGTTTTTAGATGTGGGATTCATTTACATTATCTTCTATTCTCATAACTTAATCATTAACTATCTAATAATCACTCACTTAGTTAGTGATATATATGTTTGATTCAAACTTTAATGTATATAATAGGTGTCTTTTGACTTTAACCTACTACTCGTATAAGCATTTCAAGTTTTGTCGAAATTGATGGCCAGATTAATACTCTTTAAACCCCAATTTCTTAATTGACAAAACGGAAAAGTTATACACATTAAACACTTAAATCAAGTCAACTTCTTAATATATTCATCATGAGCTTTAGCACCATGATATGGTCTTGTGCTACCTCGTGAATTCATAAACACTTTCAAAGTTTAATATCCCAAACTTTTGATAGAAGCGGCACCACTTCTTGTATTTACATAGGTGAAGATTTAACCAAGTCCTTGATTTGAACTTACTTAGTCCTTAACCGAACTATGTTTCTTCATTAAGAGTAATTTTATACTCACCATTGTTTCTTTAAATACTATAATTTCTAGTATCTGTTAACTGTCACAAACTATAACTTGTTGTTACCTTTTAAACCCCTAGAATTGTTGAACAATAGTAGAGGTAAGGTTCTCATTACTAGTGACATGTCAAATTACTTTTAAACTCATAGCACTCGATGTGCTCATTATCATATCTCTCGAGAATCCTTTAGTCAATGGGTCAGTAAGGTTGTCATTGGACCTTACATATACAACTGTGATGATACCTTCAGAAATTAGTTGTCTTATGTACTCATGTATTAAAGCAATATGTCTAGATTTTTTATTGTAAATCTTGTTAAATGCCCTAGACATAATTGTTTCACTATCACAGTGCAAAAGGACAGCTGACATCGGTTGTGGCCATAATTTTATATTTAGCAATAAATTTCTTAGGCACTCTGCCTCTTTGCCTGCAGCTGCTAAAACAATAAACTCAAACTCCATTGTAGAGTGAGTTATACACGTCTGTTTCTTTGAAGCCAATGAAATAGCTCATCCACCTAAAGTGAAAATCCAGTCAGACGTTGACTTGTTATCATTAATACTAGTTATCCAATTAGCATCACAATATCCTTCTAATACCAAAGGAAATCTATTGTAAACTAACGCAAAGGATTTTATCTTTTTAAGATAACCAATAACTCTTTCTTTTGCTCTTCAATGATCATTTCCAGGATTATGTGTATATCTTGATTATTTACAAACAACATATGTAATATCTGATCTATTGCAATGCATAGCATACATCAAGCTTCCAATTGCACTAGCATAATCTAATTGACTTACGGATCTTCCAGAATTTTCAACAAGTTTATTAGAAACATCAAGTGTAGTATTAAATTATTTGATATCCAAATGATTAAATTTGGAAAGAACCTTATCAATGTAGTGAGATTGACATAAAGCCAAACCCCCCACTATATTTTTTAACTTTAATACCTAAGATAGTATCAGCTTCTCCCAAATCCTTCATTTTAAATTGAGAAGTTAAATACTTCTTAGTATCATTTATGTCTTGCATATTAGTTCCTATAATTAGCATGTCATCAACATAAAGACATACTATCACACCATAATCCTTTGTGAATTTAGAGTAAATGCATCTATCGGCTCCGTTATGTTTAAATCCATTTGACAATATAACACTATCAAATTTTTCATGCCACTGTTTCAGAGCTTGCTTTAACCCATATAATGACTTAACCAATTTGCAAACTTTCTTCTCATTTCCAGTAAGCACAAACCCTTCGAGTTGCTCCATATAAACTTCTTCATCAAGATCACCATTTAAGAATGATGTTTTAACATCCATTTGATGGACATATAAATCATAAATTGATGTTAATGCAAACAACACCCTAATCCATTTAAAAATATGATTGAGAATGAGAGTGGGGCCCACATATTTGGGAGTTGAGAATGAGAGTTTCATTCCCACCACCCAACGGTAATGAGATTCATTTTTATGAGAAATTACAATATTATCATAATGTAATTAATTAATATTAATTTATAAATAGTAAATAAAATATATTAAAAAATTATAATTAATCAATAATTAATAATTAATACTAAAATAATATTCAATATTTTAATAAAAGAATATTTTAATATTTAGTACTTTAATACATTAATAACTAATAATTAATTAATAATGTAATACTTAATTTATAAATAATAAATAAAAATAATCAATAATTAATAATAAAATAATATTTAATATTTTAATAAACTAATAATTTAATACATTAAAAATTAATAATAATTAATTAACAGTAAGTAATAAATTAGTATATAATTATAACTAAAGACATTTTTGTAACTTATTAACAATTCTTTCCGATTACTAGATAAAGTAAACACATCACTAGTAATACTACTTCATTCTGATTCCTACAGCTAAGTAAACAACTTATTTTGATTTCGATTTACCATTCTCATTGCAGCTCATTCTGATTCCATCTTATTCCGATTACTAATACGTAAATGCACCATAAATGTATTTTTCTTGTATTGCATATGCAATGTTTTTAAAATCTCTTTAGGAAATGATGACGCCAATGTGTGGCTATGTGCATTGGTGATTTATGAGCTTTAATTGTAAATCGCTATGCCCTTAAATAAACCACTTATTTAATGGTTATCAATATCTGGTGTAGCTACTCGTGCGACAAATCATCGTGTGAGTGCGTATTTATTCTTTTGTGCCGTTTATTATATATTGCGGATGCTTATTAGCTTTTGTAACTTGTCACTATTATATTGTACATAGACATTCCAATTATTGAGTTTAATGGTTGTGGACATCAGAAAGACTAACTTATAAGATGTGAGTTTCGACAAGTGTCGCATGAACCTGACTTTCCACTATTCGAAAAATCTGCTCGTGACACCTAACATGCGGAGAAACAAAAGTATATGCCTAACTCTAGCTGGCCCTTCTTGGTTTTATTATATAGTAAAATTAAAATTGATTTATGTATTTGCTTAAGTAATCGAATGCATTATAATGTTGTTTGGTACCTTTCATTTTGTTTCATTTCTACGCCAAATTTATAATATTTTATTTATAATGATATAAAACTTATGCGAAGAGTATTAACAATATTATAAGCTCATCAAATTTTATATCAGATGGTGTTTAAATCTCATTAAAAAATTATAAATATATATATATATATATATATATATATATATATATATATATATATATATATATAATATTCATGAGGTCGAGCATCAGATGAGTTTTAAAGATAACTAATTCATAATAACTTTCTTTTTTAAATATTTGAATATAAATTTATTGATATTATACAACCAATTATGATTAATGTAGTGGCATGAATGTGAATACTCAAAACTTACATTTTTTATGTTGTTTAAATCACTTAAATTTAAGAGCCTTTCCATTGATTCCTTGTTTGCAATACTTAACCATTTATGACAATTTTATAGTGCTTTTTTTAAGGAAAAAAAGTGGGCATCAAAAGTTTAAAACTTGTTTAGGATTCTTCATGGCAATTGCTTTCTTAATTAATGGGTTTGGTGTCTAATTACACTTGAGAGAGTGTCCTCCACGCGGTTTGAAGTATATTACAGGAGCGTGAGTTCCCCATAAAACAAAATATCCAACCAGTTAGTTATATTATATATATGGTTAATTAATCGCCGGGCATCCGCCAATCAGATCGCGCCATTTAGTCACGTTCGGACGCAGAAAAAAAAAAGGTCTAGTGGAGCCCACACCCTTTATACGAAGCAGTGAGGTGAACCGCAATGGGGGGTTATAATCGTAACTGCCACCTGCTCCCCACATTAATAAAATAATTGAGTTTTGATTAATTTGTCTTAAGGTTGATTAAAAAATAAATCATTATAATAATGCAAATGATTTTAATGGTGGTTCTGAGAGTAATTGTATTTTAATTTCATTTGCGACCCACTTAATAATTTGAAATGTAAAGATGATGGGAAACATCATAGGTAAGATTTTGTCTCTGTCTGTGCCTTTAGCTTTAGGTAGCAAGCTGGTAGTGTTTTTAAAATGTTATATTAATTTATTTTCACCTTTGCATTTTGTGTGATATTTGCTGCACAAACCTTTTTAAATGGAGCAAAGATTCATGCACAATATATAACAACCCATTAAAAGACAAGCAATTTTTAATTTAAAAATAAATTATGCTGTTTGTCAATAAGTGTGCATTATTTGTCATCGAGGGGTGTGATTTGGTGATGTAAAATTCAAGATCTTATCTTGAGGTCTTTAGTTCGAATCCAGTGAGTGCGTTTCTTATAAGAGCTTGAGACAGCCAGAGATTTTATTTACTTCGCTTAAGTCCGGTAAGGGTGGTTTGACGGTAAAATTTCCAATAATTTAAAAAAAAAAAATGCATTATTTATTGTGCTATTTTTGTACATGTATCAATTTTCTTTATAGAAGCATTAAGTGACCATATTTTCCTTTCAAGAAAACTATGTGCCAAATTATGTAGTCCATAAATTGGTAATAAAAATCATTGTTACCCAAAAGGAAAAACAAAAGACAATTGACCAAAAGCTTGTTTGATGTTAACTTAATTTTTTTTTAAATACTCCCCCAGTAGTAGTGAGCCACTGTCAAAAAACTTTATATTCATGATAGATTTTTCAAGTGTTATTGTTGATTCAAATTACCAAAAAAATGCTTCCTTCACATTGAAAGCTTGATGATCACACATGATGGTGATAATTGCATACGTAACACGATTATATAAATTTATAATATCTCGTAATTAAATAGTGTTAAAACCGTTGATTAATTCAATAATGTCACTAGATTGAGTTGTTCGTTGTAATATATGCATCCTAGCTCGTTCCCTAAATCAAATATTAATTTGAATTTGATATTGGAGAAAATCTACAATACAACGGATGTACCATGTCATCCGTATAATAATTTAATAATTTATTATCACTGTTAACAGAAAAATAAATATCAAATGACGAAAAGGCCTAACATATCAAAGGACGAAAATGCATGATGTATTTAAGGACGAAAAGGCATGTCGTCGTTTTGGACGAAGTATGAAGAAAGGGATTGACCCAAAAAGACTCAACTCATGACGATTCAAGGAATGAGTAAAGAACGAAGAGAAACATTCCAACAAGTAAAGAATGATGAAAGAAAAACGAATAGTGAAGGTACCATGTGGATGACTAGTTATGAGTAGACACTCTTAATGGTTATTGCATAAACAGGCAGGAACCCCCACGACCTAGCAAGTTACCCAGCAGTTGCACGCACGATCCAGCGGATGCGCGCATGATCCAGCAGTTACATGTGAGCAGGGAACGTGGGGGCTTAATGGGCTGAAGACGGCGAAACCGCTCGAGCGTTTAGCGAACCATGCATTATAAAAGGCTCAGGTGTAGCGAAAAAATAAAAGGAAGAAAAAATAAAAAAGACTCAAAATGAGCAAGTGGTTTAAATTCTTAGCTTTGTAATATTTAGGGCTGTAATCTGTGTGTTTGTGCCCCTTCGAGGTATTTTCTTGGAATCAATCACCCCTTTCTGGGATTGTGTCTCAGGAGGTTTGAACCTTACACTCGTACTAACGAAAAATCGTGTGAACAGTTTTTGGCGACCACAGTGAGAGAATTTGGTGCAAGAAGTGAAGATGCCTCCGAAAAAGAATGCTCAGACTGGTCCAAATACAGAGGAATATGGATTGAGCAAACCAACCAAACTCACGTCCCAAATGTAGTAGGCCATTTTGAGGGTTTAGCATAAACAACTCGTTATGACACTATGAGAGAGTTCAATCCTAACGTGATGCGCGCCTTGTTCGGCGAATTCACCCAGGACGTTGTTAAACATGATGCTATAGAATCTGGACGAATAACATTCGAAAAAAGGACAAGATGGTTGTGGACGACAACCCGTTCCCTAAACCGTTGGAATTGAATATGATTAATTCTGACCTAACTAAAATGAATTCTCCAAAATTTAAGCCGGTCTTAGATGAAGTTCAGAATGACCAACACCCTAGTGCTCTTGAGAGGATAGAGTTGCACCAAGAAGGAACTGTTCCACAAAATTTGTGTATTCGCTGTCAGAATAATATAGAATGGATGAAAGAATTGGAAGAAACTTGTGAAAGAGGTCCACCGAAAAAGAAACTGGCAGCATGGCATCTGAAAACCTTAACACCAAGGTTCTATGTAGAACACTCAAACTTCGTCCAGAACATAAGGACTTTTAGGCCAAGGTTTCACCAGCCCAACGTTTGAAATTCGTATAACCAGTAAGGGAAGAACTATGTTCCTGTGGATGAGATGACAAGGACGCAGTTGAGACGACATCAAAGGAATTATGGTCGGATGATGCGTCAGCGGTGTGAGGTGAAAGCTCCCACTAGCCATGAAAAGCGAGGCAATGTCATCCCAACTGACACCCTATGAAAAAAATATTAGTTATGGATGTCAAAGATGGTGGTGGCGAAGAGGGAATTAGTCCGGACTGTAAAGACCGAACCAAGTTTGACCGACGAAAGAAGCGAGATGAGACGAACGATGAAGAATCACCCATTTTTATTCATTTTGGCAGCATGCCACCGGTTGAGGCTAATCATTACTTGCTGTCTAAAAAATTCAAACGGGACAATGATGGCCGAGGATCATGATCGGGTGAAGGAGACCGATGCGATGGAGGATCGAAGGGGACACCAGAATAGCTTGGTCCACCTGACGACTAGGTTTCTATAGAAGAGTCAGAATCGGAAGAATCAGTAACATGTATAACCTCAATATCTTCATATATTCGTCTGACAATATCCGCCCTTAGAAAGGACTTGGCCTATTCCAACACATCCAATTCGGCCAGACTGAACAAGCCATCTATGTCCATATAACGCCCCTCAATCTCCGACGTAATCCACTTATGAATCAATGAGACAACCCGCTCAGGATGGAGTTGAGAAAGCTCATCATCCGGCTCTTGCACAAGGGGGACGAGGGTGTGCAATGGATGATATTCGAAAAAAGGGTCATCCATTGAGATCTCCTCTATGTGCGGGTCCTTACTTCCCATTACTATATTTAACCTCGTACCTTGGACATATACCCTGATGGATGGGCATTAGGCAGCCTCACCCTCCTCTGAGGGGTGTTGAACAATTGGAATTTTGGGCGATGAGGTTTGAGCCGGCGTGTTCATGCCGGACGATTTTTAGGTCCGGGACACCTATACAAGGAACAAAAACGAACAATTAAAAAAACGGAAGGTCTAGAAGAATAGCATACCTTAGCTCAACGGCGCAACACTGGCTCATCCGAATTAGAACTATGAGCAGATGAGGAATGTTTCCTTTTAGGATGTTTAGAACCTGCCTTCTTCGGTCTAGCTTTCTCAACAGGTTTTTTCGACCCAGCTGGTTCAAAAGCTTTAAAGTAGAAGGGAATGCTGGAAAAGACAACAGAAGAAGGCGGAGAAAAAAGCCTTCCACGGCTGGCTGGCCAAAAACGGTCAATAAAGGATGGACGGATGTACAAGGGGAGAAAGAGTCACAAGAAAGATAAGATAATAAGGTTCGCACTTCAGACAAATATTGGTCGATGTCCGAGAGTGAAAGAACTTTGAAGCGTTCTGCTATAGTAGAGTAAGAATAGAATAGTGTAATGGGCTATCCTTGGACAAGGCCAAATTGACGAGCGATAAAGTTGGGAGAATAGACCTCTACCCCAGCTTTGCCATTAGCCCCGGTCAGGATATCGTGAATCAAATCACAGGTACATAAAAATTTACGCCAGATGCGGTTGACCGATTCATCCCCATCTGATTGAGGAAACTCGTGAACGAAGGAGGGGCTGTCGCAAGGGATCCGAGAAAGGGCATAATAATCAAAATGGTACGAAGAAATAGAGGAGTTGGCCCTAATTGGGCAAATAGAAGGCCAGCACAAGGAAATGAGGGATTGGACTCAATGGAACCAAAAACAGGGAAATAGGCCCTGAGCCAAAGTTGGATGAGCCAAAGAAGACCAGAAGTGATGGGTGAAGAGCCAGACCATAGCTGTTTTTGGAGAATGGTCTGGCCTCGGTAAACAGCAGCCAAAAGGAAAGAGCACAGATCCAAAGGACATTCATTGGCAATGTCCGAAAAAATAGGAAGATAACACACCACGGGTTTCTGACTAGGCACGCAAATGATATATTTGCAAAGCCAAAAATGAATGAAAGTGGTCCGCTCCAACACCGAGACCAGACCAGCTGACTCAAAGAATGCACGAAAGAAAACAGAATAAGAAAAAAATAACAAAGTGTCCATTTGGGGAGGAGGAAAGTGAAAATTAGTACGGGCAGAAATGGTCGCACCTAAGGGAGCCAACCCAGTCAAGGCGCTGATATCACGCAATGTAATAGTCAAAGGGCCAAAAGGGAAAATGAAAACATTATAATCGGAAGACCAGAAAAGCAGCGACATAGGGAAAATATTTTGATCAAAATGGGGCAATACAAGGGAAAGCTATATGAGAGAGAGTATACCAATGTTTTCAAAGAAAAAGCGGGTGTCTGCATGCGACTTCATGCACTGAAACCAGTTTTCGAATGAAGAATCAGGCTTGGGCCAGGTACGGATGGGATTGGACTAATTCAAATGAGAAATACTCAGATGTTCTGAAAAGGGCAGGTTAGAAATAGAAGGGAACAACTGGGCCAATGGAGCTGTAGCGATGGCATCATCATTAAGAAAAATGGGGCTGATGGAGCACAATTTGTGGGTTTCATCAAGAGTGTGGACCCCAAAGACGTTAACCGAATGGTCGTCCAAAACTTCCTGGTAATCTTTGAAGGTCGAGGTATTTTTCTTTTTGGGAGCAGAGGATGAACATGTCATAGCAGGTAAGTAAAACTGTGAAGGGATTTGTAGAGAGAGCAGTGAAAATGATGAGAGAAAGTAAAACAGTGAAAAGAGAAGAGGTGGGTTTATATAGCCAAATCATAAGTTCGCCATATGACAAGTGGCACGATCCAATTTGAGGCAGACGAAAGAGCGGGAAAATGGAGAGATTACCAGACTGGATGGGACACCGATGTGACATGAAAAACGACACATTAATTGGCGCAATGATGGTTTCAGACGAGACGTGATTGCAAAAGGTCACACATCAATCAGAAAAGCGATGGATCTGCGTAGGGAATGTAAACGATAGGCCTCAAAACGAGCGAATGACGGCAAGAAATGAAGGCGAAAGGTCAGCAGACCGAACCAATAAAGCGGTCAGCGGCATAAACCCAACTTTACATGTCTGACTAAGAAATTCCGCCTCGATCTCATCTCTCAAAATGATCAAGGCGTATTTTGGGGACAATTGTTAACAGAAAAATAAATATCAAAGGACGAAAAGGCCTGACATATCAAAGGACGAAAAAGCATGATGTATCTAAGGACGAAAAGTCATGGCGTCGTTCTGGACGAAGGATGAAGAAGGACTTGACCCAGAAAGACTCAACTCAGAACAATTCGAGGAATGGGTAAAGAACGAAGAGAAACCTTCCAACAAGTAAAGAACAATGAAAGAAAAATGAATAGCGAAAGTACCGTGTGGATGACTAGTTATGAGTAGACGCTCTTAACGGTTATTGCACAAACAGACAGGAACCCCCACAACCTAGCAAGTTACCCAGCAGTTGCACGCACGATCCAGCGATTGCGCGCATGATCCGGCAGTTATATGTGAGCAGGGAACGTGGGGGATTAATGGGCTGAAGACGGCGAAACTGCTCGAACGTTTAGCGGAACCATGCACTATAAAGGCTCATGTGTAGCGAAAAAACAAAAGGAAGAAAAAAGAAAAAAAAGACTCAAAATGAGCAAGTAGTTTAAATTCTTAACGTTGTAATCTTTAGGGCTGTAATATGTGTGCTTGTGTCCCTTGGAGGCATTTTCTTGGAATCAATCACCCCTTTCTGAGACTGTGTCTCAGGAGGTTTGAATCTTACACGCGTACTAACGAAAAATCGTGCAAACAATCACGCATGTTAAATAATTAAAAAATAACTAAAAATATGGATATTAAATCATACATGTCATTTACTAATTTGTTAGTGATACCACATCATTCGTACTTTCATTACACCAAAAAATTGCTCTAAATAATGACATATAGCATATCAATTTCCTCATACTTTAAGAAGGGGATGAAAGGAGCATGGGTCACACCTCATAAATGTTGTAAACATAAAATTTTCTACAATATAAAGGTATATTTGGAATCTTATGTAGAAAATGCTTTTGTTATTGCAAAAGCAAATACTGGGCATCAGTATCACAGTTTAATTAATTTGAATATATAGTACTAGTAGTAAACAAACTTTGAATTATGAGACAGTGATTCTAAATCTAATGATGTGAAGTGTGAACAATGCTATCACATGCTAAATCTTGAAAAATAAATAGGTTACTATGTGCCTGCTATCACTATAGCCAAAACCAAAACAAGATTTGATGGATGGTGAGTTTCTATGTGCCTGCATTTCTCAATATGACAACAAAATCTACAAATTATGGAGATCTTTTCAACAAGTATTTGTTGCAATAGGTGTGGTGGGGCAGGCAGCATTTCCTGTGTCGTGTTAAAAAGGTCTAATTAAGTTAGCAATTTGGGCTATGTTTAAAAATGCTAATTCTATAATTAGCGCAAATTCCGAACCATGTTTGGTATGTCTTTGTAGACAATGCTAAGATACCCAAGAGTATCAAATATTCTTGGGTAGACCTGACCGGCGGTTCGGTTAAGTTCCGAACCGGAATCGAATTGGACGATTCCCGGTCCCACGAGTGTGGAACCGGAATCGGATTGATTAATTCCGGTTTGGTTCCGGTTCCACACTTAAGTGGAATTGGAACCAAACCGGAACCGGTTCCACACTTAGTATGTCTTTGTATTGTAAAATGTATCAACTTAAAAAATCTGCTTCAATTTTAAATTTTGAAAGTGATGATTCTCAACATAACAGGCAAAACAAAAGCATATGGCATTTTCATAGCTTTGGAGGCAAATGCCAAATAGTGAACTACATAATTACGACATGCATACAACCTGAGCTTGCCATTTGGCAGAACAGTAAGTCTTAATAGTGGACCATGATTTTTTTAATTATTATAGATTGAATAATCCCACCATAATAAAATTTTATACTATTTTTGCCCCATCTTTCATACTCACTGCTCTGTCAAATAATAAAATAAAATTTACTAGACATATCACCTCAACATAGGTAAGTATTTTTTGTGAACTAATGTGGACCCGTTTTTTACGAGTATTGAATAAAATTTAAATGTTATTTTTTTTATTTAGTAATAAAAGATTGATGATTAATTTAATTATAAATATGATTTGTATTTTTTAAATAAAAGAAAATTTTTATAAAAAAGAAAATATTATGTGGCGTTTTAATAAAAAAAAATACTGAACTTTTATATATAGATATAAAGATATGTATATATGACATATTAATAAATAAATAAATAGTACAACAATCATGAAATGTTTATGTATCTTACTAAAGACGTATATTTTGTACTGATTCTATATGACATGAATTTTTTCTCTTTTCTTTTTTCCCCATATGGCACTTGTCGTATGCAAATAGTTGATACTGTGCTTAAAAAGAAAATAAATATACTTTGCTTTCAAGAGACTAAATGGGTAGGCCGGAAAGCATGAGAGGTTGAGAATTCAAGTTTTAAATTTTGGTATTCTGGTAAAGAAAATGGTAGAATTGGAGTAGGTGTTATCATATATAAGGCTTTAAAAGATAAGGTTTGGATTGACCCAAAATATCAAGGACAAGTTTTGAGAAGACTTTGAGGATATAATACAAGAAATTCCTCAAGGAGAATAGATCATTATAGAAGGGGATCTAAACGGTCATGTTGGAAAGGAAGCATAAGAATACAAGAGAAAACATGGATGTTTTGGTTTTGCAGATATGAATGAGAAAGGGAAAACTATTTTGGACTTCTTAATGGCCTATGAGCTCGTGATAGCGAACACCTTCTTTAAGAAACGTGAGGAACACACGAACTTAAATCAAATTATTTTAATGAGAAAATGGATCGCAAATCTTATCAGAATTGTAAGGTTATACCAAGTGAGAGTCTGAAAACCCAACATCGGTTAATGGTTCTATATTTTGGTATAAAAAAATGGCGGAGAAATGATAGAACTCTCAAAGTTCGTAGAATCAAGTGGTGGAAGCTTAAGGACAATGAACATATAATTTTCAAAGGAAAATTATTTGAACAAATAAATTGGGATGCAAACAGAGATGCTAACCAACTGTGGGAGCACATGACCACTATAGTTAGAACGATGGCCAAAGAAGTTATTGGAGAATCGAAAGGATTGGTTCCAAAGGATAAATAATCTTGGTGGTAAAAAGAAGAGATACAACACGATCAGAGCTAATAGAGCTTGTTTCAAAGCTTTGCATTAATGTAGATATGATAATAATTTGGAAAATTATAAATCAGCGAAGTGTGAAGCGAAAAAGACAACGAGCGATGCAAAAATAGCAGCATATGAGGACTTTTATAAGAGGTTGGGTATCAAATAAGGAGAGCAAAGAATATACAAGCTGGCAAAAGCAAGAGAAAAGAAAACTCATGATTTACATGGGTGAAATGCATCAAGAATAAGACACAAAACATAATAGTTACCGGTACGAAGAATAAAGAAAGATGGATAATATACGTTTATTGGCTATTCAATGTTGAAAATGAGATAGATATAAATAGAGAGTTGGGATGCTCATAAGAAAATCAAAATTATACATTTTACTAAAGAATTCAACGATCTGAGGTAAAATATGCATTAGCAAATATAAAGTATGGAAATGTATTGAGAATAAGCATCAGTTGGGTTAGATGCAATCCCAATAGAAGTATGAAAATATATTGGAGAATAAACATTAACTTGATTAACTAAATTATTCAATATTATCTTGAGAACTAAGAAAATACCAAAGGAATATAGGAAGAGTATTTTGGTACTTATTTATAAAAATAATGGGAATATAAAAATTATGTCAATTATAGAGGCATAAAGCTAATGAATCACACAATGAAATTATGGGAAAGAGTAATTAAGCACGAGTTAAGATAAGAAACAAATAAATCTAAGAACCAATTTGAGTTCATGCCAATAAGATCGACTATAGAAGGAATACACTTGCTAAGAGGCTTGATGTAACATTATCAAAATATGGAGAAAAATCTTCATATGTTACTTATAGATTTAGAAAAAGAAATTCTTTAAAGGGTATTAGAGAAAAAAATGAGTATATATTACTTATATTCAAGCCATTAAAGATATGTATGAAGGCGCAATGACTCGTATTAGGACTCAACGAGAAGTAACAATGCACTTTCTCATTACCATAGGCTTACACCAAGATTCTGCATTGACCCTTTATATTTTTGCCTTAATGATGAATGTAATTATTAAGGATATCTAAGATAAGGTGACATGGTGTATGTTATTTGGTGATGATATAATATATGTGGATAAGTATAAAAAATGTGTAGAGGAGGCTAAAATCGAGATGTGGGGAAAAATCTTGGAAGCTAAGGTCTCCGACTAAGTGGGTTAAAAAATGAACATATGATTTGTAAGTTTAACAAAGTTCGTAGAGGTAATGCAATAGAAATAAGTATTGACGACCAACCAATCTCAAATAGAGAGAGTTTTAGGTATCTCGGGTCCATCCTTCAAAAATATGGAGAAGTCGATCAATATATTATGCATAGAATTCAATCAGGCTGGAGGAAATGAATATATGCGTTTGGGGTCTTATGCAATTGCAACATTCTTTTAAAATTTAAAGGTAAATTTTATAGGATCGCTGCGAGACCTCCAATAATTTATTGAACAAAATATTGGGTAATAAAGCATCAATAAGCCAAAAAATTGAGAGTAGTTGAGAAGAAAATACTTAGATGGATGTGTGGGTGGATTAGGAAAGATAGAATTATAAATGAAGTAATTAGGAAGAAATTGGGTGTAACTGTTAGGGTTGGTGCTCGGAGTGCCAATCTGGATCGTATTTATGTCCGATTCATAAATACGAACAATTCATTTTTCCGTAATATTACTTATTTAATAGTAGCACCTCTTGTCTTTTATACACATATTCAATCTAATTACGATTAGATTGAAACTAAATCTGGTTTAGTGATACGTGTATATTAGACAAAGACTCTAGGATTTACAATGTAGTGCGCAGTTACAACGTAGTTTGTAATTGACATTGGGAAGCGCACTATAAGTTGTATATCCTTAAATAAAGTTTATGGTCAAGATTTACTAACACGAGAAGGTTAGTAAAATCCGTTGAGACCAATACATGTCGTATATCGTGACTTGGTCCAATGGTTTATCCCAATGAACCATGAGTCTCGGGAGACTCGTATAGACATGTAGGTGTTTATTTGATAAACACTGAATGACTCACTGAAGATTTCCTAATAGATGGTACACCAACATCAATAGGAATCTTCTCGAGTTGAGCGAGCATAGTGGTCCTTCAACTTGACATACCACGGGATATATGAGTTATCCTCCACAATTTGATGGCAGTCACGTCACCGATCTATTTAGATCATACCTTCACCTGTTTGTTGGGTGTGGACTGATGCTCATGATATCCAGTGCGTATCAAGAGAATATCCGTCAGTCTTGTGTACATGGCATAAGCATCCTGCACGTGTTTGCGATCTAGTAAATCCATGGCCGTGGTATAACTTCAGAAATTAGTTCTGAGTGTTATTTAGAGATCGTAAATTGAAAGTCGACTATATTATACCGAACAGATTTGATGTTTTTATCTATATCCCAGGTATAATATGGAAGCCTGTGACGGATGGATTATACGTATGCAATGACCTCGATTTGTATAATTTAGCGAGATTATATGTGGTCGTCATAATTCATGAGTGGGTGAATTATGGACACGAAATTGATTTCGTGACGGATAAACCAAAACTTAGAGAGTCCCACAATATGAAGTGTACTCGTTGAGCACTTGGGCAACGCGTTATGAATAATACAGATTATTCATAATACTTCATCGGATTAAATGAGTTAATTCGGATCGTTTAATCGGTTAAACGATAACACATGCATAAGGACATTTTTGGTCAATCGTAATTATTGTGTATTTGTATTTGATACATAATTTGATTAGATACACATTAATTAATTGTCAATTGAGACTTTGACACATGCCATTAATATATGTATTTGTTATTTAATGTAAATAAAAATACATATATAATAATAATTATATTAATTAATTATTTACATATTTAATTGTTAAATATTTGAATAGTTAAATAATATCTATATTTCATAAATGTTATGAAATATGTTTAATTATTATTGAAACACATGGCATGATTTTATTAAGCCTAATGTGTGCAAATTTGATTTGCTAACATTAAAGCTTATTATAATTAATTGGATTAAATTTCAAAAATGACCATTTTGCCCTTACCAAAGTCGGTCATGCTCCTTTTTATTTTGAAAATTTTGTTTTCTTCATTTTAACTCCACCATGGCCGAATGAACTCCTCAAAAATAGCTCCCAAATCATGCTTGATGATTCAAGGAAAAAAATGAAGAAAATCAAGAAAAAAAAAACTAAGGAATTGAGAGGATTAAACGTAATTCTACAAATCCCTAAGCTTAGAAATTTTGTTTCTTGTTTCTTGATGATCTAGTGAGATCTAGGGTTTTCTTCTTTTCATAAATTTGGGGCTTTTGGTTTTGGAGGATGGAATTGGAAGTGATGATGCATGTGTGAAGTGTTTTGGGTGCTATTATTGTAATATGTATCCAATTTGTTCATTTGATGATATGTTGTCATTCTAGAGTGTTATGACCACTCTTGTAATGCCTAGAATTGTTCTTGGGTGGTTCATGTGTGGTGACTTTGATTGGTGTTTTGATTAATTGGATTAATCTTGAAAAAGTTGGATTAAAGCATGAAAAATTGACATTTTAGGTTTCTGGATCAGTTCTGAAAAATCTGGGTTTATGTTGATGAATTTGATGTCATATAAATATATTGGATGTGTTTTGGGTGTTGGAAAAATTGCCGAAAATTATTTCGGAGTTGAAATAAGCGAAAACGGCGAAAAACGGCGTTACCGGGTGACTTTTGAGCCAACCGGGTGACGGCTGTCCAAACAATGAATTTGTCACTGTTCGGGCAGCCTATGAACTGCCCCAACACTATTGGGGCTGACCTGGGCAGTCCCCATAAGTGTTGGGTGGTCTGTTCGGTCAAAAACGTGTTTTGCGTCATTTTGCGGAAAAATATTTTTTGTAAAAGTTTCGCGAAGTTTCTACCTTATTTTATGTCGTTATTTGATATCAAATAAATGTGTTTATGTGAAATATGAATAAATTATTTATATTAGATATTGAATAATTTATTCGGTAATTTAAAAAGTTTTTTTAAAATTACGATTTCGCCCGAACAGCGCTTCCGCCGCGCCCTTTGCCCAAAATCCCAACAGTAACACCAATTGATGAAAAAGTGAGAAAAATAAGATTAAGATGATTCATATCTAACATAAATCTTTAAGTGATTTCGTGAGAAAATGAGAGTAAATTGTGTTTTTATATGTCAAGTGAAAAAGGGATATACCTAAGTTGATATAGATAGAAATTATAAAAAGAAATTTAGGTTTTATGGAGTTTGATAAATTAATAATTTCATTTAGAACATAATAACATCGAAATATCCTTATAACCGACCTGATGAGAAAAAATTATTTGGTTTGGTTAAATGACACTTCTCGTTTGATTAAAATGCATGTGGCTAAAAAAAGAGAGAGGGTAAAATCGGTATCAATTTGGGACAATCATAGAGGGAATTTTGGTCAAAAGTTGTTCAATAAAATGCTATATAAATAATTATTAGTATAGGATATGCAGTCGTTCTGATTAAATATGTGATGCTCACATATTCTTTTGAGGAAAATTATGAAAAAACTCAAAATTTAGGAGCTATTTGTAAAATTAGCAAACATTTCCTTGGCCAAAAATACTCAATTGTGAATAAAAATGCTCTTAAATAGTCTTATTCTCTAAAATTTACAGAATATCGCGCTGGATGAGTTGTCTAGCAATCCCGACGAAGGTATAAAATTGAGTTTGACATTTCATCGAACACTTGTGTGAGTTATTTGCTTTAACAGGGCTAAAAGTTGTGTAGATGTGAATGTACTTGAAAAAAAAAAAACCTCATCTTTTAGCTTTCATCTTCATGGACCACAAAAGCACTTAGAAGCAAAATACATTGCCATGGACCACATTGACACTTGCCACTTGCCCCCAAAAAAGAAAGCCCATTATGCATATCTTTGATGTAGACAAAGACTCTGCATAGTAATTTTCACCCATTATTCTCATTTGTTAGTTGTGCGAAAAACACTTTCCAGGAAATTGCCACAGGCTATTTAAGGAACAAGGGTATTAAAAGTTGTAAAGTTTTTTTTGTACATGAATTGATATGATGATTTTTTACTATTTGTTCTTATGAGATGTCACTCCATAATTTGAATATTTATTAGTACATGATTCCAATACAAACGAGATGTACTCAACACTTGCAAATAAATATTTACGGGATGGATGAGTTTTTAGTCAAAACTTAAATTGATTCCCTCCTTGATGTAAGAAAATAGCCTTTTACCACCTGGCCTGTGATTGGATTTGCAAAGAGAGATGTTATTATAAGACAAATTTGTCCATCAAATTAAAGAAACAATGACATTTTTGGCATGAAAAATTAAATATTGGGGCCCCTGAGAAGATGTAGACAAATTTGTCACCAGCATGGAGATTGAATGAAGACAAAGACATTTGGAAGTTTTTAGATAAATTTGTGAAAAGGAGACAATGAAGGAATATTGGCATGAAATAGTTCTTAGAAAATTTTGTATGATAAAATATTGGGACAAAACTTTTGTGGGTGAAAACTTATATTTGATATTTATTGCATTATTGCTTTGATTTTCAAGTGTGATTGTTGATTAGTGACTACCAAAATGATGCAAGAAAAATTATGTATGATTTTGAAAGGGCAGACATGTTTTAAACAATAGAGGAGGCATAGAATAATGAGACTATGATTGTACATAAACAATTAAAGGAAGGTAAATATACGAATGATTGATACTGATTTACATTGTTCCAAAAAAAAATATAGTTCATTTTTAGGATTTTCATTTTCTAGACACTTTATGGTTTCATCTTTCCTAGTTACTTAAGGTTGCGAGCCCAATTCCAACAGCCATAAGCCCTAGTCCCTCTAAAAATCAAAAGCAGTCACAAAGTTTTAAATTTTACTGTTATGAATGGCTAAAAAGGGCGGTCCACGCACGAGACTTCACACCCTATGGGTTTTGAAGAAAATTCAATAAATACGTAGTCTTATCATTGTTTTTCTATAAAGAACTGTTTCCGCGACTCGAACCTGTGATTTCCATATCATAATGAAATAACATTACGGTTACACCAAAACTCATGTTGAATTAATATTCATGATTTATATGAACTTCACATGAGTCTCACTTACCATAACCTCATTGTTGATTTAATAATCAACGGAAACTCAAGTCAGATATGCTAATTCTAAAAGGAGAGATTGTTGCATTCAGTTTAAGAATGATGACGAATCAATCATTCAAAGCAAATCACTAGCGAGTCGGTCGGCGACGTACGGTGACCTATTTACAATATTGTAAATGACTAGTGTAGGGATAAAATGTGGCCACATCAAGGAGCTGTCCCAATAACAAATGCGTCGAAATTTATTTATTTCTAAGTACCCAATGATTAAAATCAGCAAAATTTGTAACCATCAAGTATAGAGATGTTTACTCTTAAACTTTCAACTTCATAGCAATTTTGGACAATTTATTTCAGTCTGTTGATCAAAATTGCTGTATGAAAGTTTTGAGTAGCTGACATTTGCAAGTTTCTAAAACCACCAAATTTTAATTAAGCCTAATCAAATCCTTGGTAATAATTATGAGAAATTTTACATTCACCGTAACTACTTTTGCTCTCTCACAACCTGCAGCAATTAATCGTAAAGATAGATAAAAGTTTGGTCGGGGTATTTTTGCATAATGTCCAAAAGGCTTTTTAATGGTTAGCCCAGAAACGGAAGCAAAGTAGTCAATGGCCTAATGGGCCTAAGGTTTACAAAGCACAGTCACTCTGCTTTGACAATTTACATGCACCTAAATAGACCCTACATATGCAGCATGCTTAGCCACATTAGCAAATTTAATGGGGTAAAATTTAATTGTTATAATAAGTATTAGATACTCTTTTCATTTTAGTAGGATTAAATCAAAATTATATAATTAAGAAATCATATTTTTTATTAATTTATGTAACATATTTTAACAAAATTTTAAAATGAGTAAAGGTTTTTAGTACAATTATTCTGATAAGCATAACTTTTTAAAAGCTCTCATTAGAAATGAACAATAGGCCGGGTAGTCCATCAAGCCCGTGGGGGCTCGGAACGACAAGGCCCCTTATTATGGGGAACGGGCCGTGTCTTGGTCCGGCAAGAAAATAGGACAATAATTTATAATTTAAATTTTATGTTTTATATTTCAAATTTCAAATATATTTTTTAAAATTCATTAACTTATTTTTCAGTTGATTTTAAATTTTAAATGCTAAAGGTTAAAACTAACTAAACCATTATTACTAATATAATAGATAATTAATAGAAATATTTCTCAATTAAAAATAATATTAATAGAAAGAGAAATAAGATATAACTTATTTATACGAAAGCCCATAGGCCGGCTCAGGCATGACCCGCGTGACCCGATGGGCCGGCACTGCCCACAGCGCATGTGGGTCGTGCTCATGGGCCGCGTTGGACCTTCTTTTTTATTGATAGGCTTGGCAAGACACGATCCATTAATTAACTTAGTCGTACCATACCGATTCGTTATCACGAATGAGCTTTATCTTAACGGGTCTTGTCGGTCATCCCTAGCTCTCATAAATAATTGTGACCATTCCTTTGTGGTAAACGCATTTCAAGTAGAGATGACAATTTTCTTGTCTCGTCTCCTCTAGTCCTAACAAGACATATTTTTATGTCCCGTTTTAAAAATAGGATAGGTCGGGAAAAAAAAAAATTATCTTGAAAACTCAAGCAGGACGAGATGAGACACGAAATGAGACGAGATTTAATAGGATGCAAGACGATTTAGAAATTTATTCCAAATTCGATACACAAAACAGTAATGGTGTGTTTACGTACTCGTAATTGGAATGAGATGGAATCGGAATGAAATGGAATCGGAATGAGCTGGAATGAGAATGGTAAATCGGAATCAAAATAAGTTGTTTACTTAACTGTAAAAATCGGAATCGGGATGAAGTAGTATTACCATTGATGTGTTTACTTTGTCTAGTAATCGGAATGAATTGTTAAAAAGTTACAAAAATATCCTTAATTATAATTATATATTAATTTATTATTTATAATTAATTTTTGATGTTTTAAATTACTCAATGTTAAATTATTCTTTTATTAAAATAGTAAGTATTATTTTATTATTAATTATTGATTAATAGTTTTTATTTATTATTTAAGTATTAATTGATTATTAATGTATTAAATTACTAAATATTAAACTATTCTTTTATTAAATTATTATTTTATTATTAATTTTATTTATTATTTATAAATTAAGTATTAATTAAATATTACTTTATTAATTAATTATTAATGTATTAGATTACTAAATATTAATATATTCTTTTATTAAATTATTATTTTATTAAAATAGTAAATATTATTTTTTATTAATTATTGATTAATTATTAATACATTTTAATTATTATTTATAAATTAATATTAATTAATTATCTTATGGATAATATTGTAATTTCCCATCAATAATGGGAATGGAATCACATTCACATGAGGGTGGTGGGAATGAGATTCACATTCCCCATTCTCAAATTTGTGGGTCTCACTGCCATTCACATTCTCATTTTTATTCAATTTTATGAAATAAACAACCCCTATTGCCCTTAAGTAAAACCATTATAAAAGTAAAGTCTTATTTGGAATCCTTTTTCACAGCTTTCTAGTCCAAATGATAGATCCATTCGTCAACAGAGTGTGTCTTTCAAGGAAAAAGTCATGACATTGCATTCTCTCGCTTTCTCATCTCTAACTAAAGCAACACTGCTTGGGCCAAACCATGTCCCTGTTGATTAACAAATCCTTTAAATAGGTATGAAAAATTATTGATTATCAAAACTTTCCAGAGTTAAATGATGTGAGAAGGAATATAAAAAGATAGCATTGTTCAATTAAGGCAAGTGTCGTGGCACAATAATATTTTGGGGAAACTCGTCTAGATGAAAGGAGCAATGGAAATCACTCAAATAACTAGATCGTCCAATCGGCCAAGCAATCAAATCGTCCGATTGGTCAGTCAACCAAATCGCCCAATCGGCTAGGCAATAACCGAATCAAGGAGCTATTGAGCAAACGTGATCTAACAGTTGAAGAAATTCTGACACGCTTACAACAGTTATCATAAGTGGCAAGTCACAACGTGGAGCATGACCCAACAGTTATCACAGTCTTTAGGCACGACTGTAGCAGTTGTCTCATGTGGCAGATGAATGAACAATGAGTTACAGAACGTGGGATAAACTGCCATAACAATTATCATACAGTTATCCTTACTACTATATAAGCTCAAAGTCAAGTCCAAAAGCAAAAAAAAAATGAAGAAATCAAAAGACTCAGTAAATGTAATTTTCTTTTCTTAGATAACTTATTAGAATTGTGTGTTTGCGTCCCTTGAAGATATTTATCAATCGAATCAAACACCCCATTTTGAGATTTTGTTCCAAGAGATTTGAACCTTAGACCTTTTTTTTCTGCAAACCAAATTTGTCTGTAAATAACCGGCAGTCCTTGGGAAACTGACTTCATGGCTTTGTGTGACATTTTTGTTAACATGGGGAAAAAATAATTATATGCATCTTAGCTTCTGATTTAAGTCCATTTGTAATTGCTAGCCAAACCCAATCTTTTTATTGAATATATTTAATTTCTGCCTTGTTGCTCATTTATGTCTCTACAGGATAGTTAAACACTCGTTGTCTTTCTTAATCAAACTCTTCCCTGTCTGCGCCGAATAATGGAATTGAAAGGTAAATTGAAATTATTATTTTACTAAAGCTATGGAAGATAAGGTTTCTAATGCCATTCGCTATACATTTTTTGACCATTCACTAATCTTCCTTTTACAAATGTTTGTTTTGCAATTTGGGTTTTGGATTAGTCAAAAACTGAGGCCTCTTTTAGTTTAGTTTTCAAATCAGTTTGATGAAGTGAGTGCAAGATTTTTTATTTTTATTTTTGAAAGGAAAAGCTTCATTTGATTAAAATAAAAACAAAAACTTTTACTTTGATCCGGAATCACCCAATAACTTTACTAATTGCTGGATATCATTGATAATCCAAACTATCTCTTTCTTACTTCTTATTTGGTCATTAAACAAACTGATAACATTCTTCGCATCTGAGAATGTTAAAAAGG